>JASANF010003122.1:0-77372 GCA_030248245.1 Trissonchulus sp. WLG1_4 | reverse complement strand
TAGCTGCAGCGAAACACAGCATACCCATCTATTATGTAGATAGTATCTGAGATAATAAGAGATCAAAATTGGTACTTGGTAAACAAACTGATTTGTATACTTACAGTTACGCTACGCATGAATCATACATATAACGGGGTCAAAATTTTGGGGACATTCCCACCCTGAACGGCTAAAAATACCCCAAATTTTGCAAAATTTTGTAAAATTTTCCCAAAAAAGGGTCATTTTTACTAAATTTTGCGCAAATTTTCAAGACCCTCCCCCCGGCCCCTCGGTTTGGGGGGTCCCCCCATCCCCTGCCTCATACATGTATGGTATGAATCCATACTAAACTTAATAGTCACTAAAAATTGGTGAACGTATTACTGTAAAAAGTGTATATATATACGAAAACAAGTTTCGATAATCGATTCACAAAAGAAAGCTCTACGTATATATGTGCGTATCTATATTAAATTTTAAGAAACTTCAAATCCAAAATTAGCCTTCGATGACTCAAATTTTTGTTATTTCCTGTTCCACATTATCAGAAACTAGTTGCGATTAACTTTTAATATGACTTTTAAAGAACAGACATTTCAATTTCTAAATTTTGTGATTTCTAATAATTACCAGATATGTATAAAATGTAGTAAAATGAATCACGGTTTTTGCAAAAACCTGATTTAAAAAGTGCAAAACATTCTACAGTAGTGCGAAAGTTTGGAAAATACTTTGACACAAGTTTAGTAAAGAGTCGTGAGAGCCTTTTACGATTATGTTTCTTAACTTCAGACTGAAATAAGTCCAGTCCGTTTAATCCGGTAAATCCAAACCACTAAATCTAATTTTGAATTTATTATATAGAGTCCAAAATATCATCTCTGGTACATCCTACGGTATTTTACAGTAATATTGTTATGGCTACTGCTATTAGCGACAGTACATAAACCTTGTATTATACCAAAATAAGTTCACATTATTCTTTCTGCTTGGTCAAACTTTTGCAGAACTCATCTTAACACTCTTATACGTAAGAAGGGCGATTGTAAAACGTCCTTGGAACCGCATATAGGAGGTTACTATTGCGAAAAAGTTTTTCGTTAAAGTCATTTCTAATACTGTTTGCCAAACGCATTTGCAAGTTTTTCTACAATTCACTCATGTGAAAGCTGAGAACCCACTTCAAGTTATATACATGCTGGGGCGAAAAATTGGGGGGAGGGAGGGGCATTGTTTTGAAATTTGGGGGAAAGTGGTCCTAAATTCAGAAAGAGGGGGTCACTGAAATATTGTGGCACCCTTATGTACCTTTTCAATCCGACAAACAAACGTTTTCAGAAAAAAATACCTTCACTTACTGAAGTCATATCCAAATTTTCAAATTTCAGAGGTATCTCTAAACTTTAGGGATGGCCTAAACCCTTCTACTGCCCAGGTGGGGGGGGTTATGATGATTTCGTTCTAAACTTAGTTTCACCTCTTTCACACACCCCTTGTAACCCGCTTGAAATTGAGGGTGTTACAACTTAAAATTGACAGTATTTTTACGTAGGACACCCAAAAAACTTTTTTGAGTCTATAATACAAACCACTTGGCGAACATCTAATGCTGACAGTAACTGCCCACCTGTCCTTGAAGAAAGTAGAAAATAGAAAAAAATGACAAAAAACAAAACTGCTAGGAATTGAACCAATGAGACAGATTTGCAAATGAAAAATGGAATAACTTACATATGTAACTCCAGTGTTCTGAAACTTTCAACACGTAAAAAGCCTATATGTACATACGTACATTAATTAGACTAAATAAAAAATAGCCCACTGAAAGTTGAGTCCGTTTAATCCGATGATGGAAAACGCTTGGAGCATTTCATGGGGATCCCACATTTTCCCAGCGGGACAACACGTTAAGCATGATTTTTCACCCGTTTAGCAAGATGAAATCGTTTAATCATGCAAAAGAATAATGCAATGCAATGTCTAAGACATTTCACATACCACTGGATTTACCATACATGTGAAACAAGGGCGGTCCCAGGGGGGAGGGGCGAGGGGGGCAGTCGCCCCCCCCCCCCCCGAATTTTTTTCTGACTGAAATTTTACACAAGGGTCCCCCCTTTGGTTTTTATTGACCAAAAAAATTTCCGATACGTCTTCAATTGACCAAATTTGGCCTAAAAATCTAAAATGTTCCCTAATTTTTTTCTGGGGACTGCAGCCCCCAGACCCTTGCGGCTCTGTGGCTTTCTATTTCTGTTCTTATCCTTTATCAAAGCCTATGCGTGTATATACACAAGTACATTAGGCTGCGTTAGTATGTCTACATGAGTACATTATAGTTGTGTAATACACTGTCAGATGCTCCCATCTTTTGTTTTATTTTCCTGTCGGAAAAAATTTCTGATACTCCAGTTGACCAAAATCGGCCTGAAAATTGAAAAAATCTTCATTTAATTCTGGGTACGCCACTGGTTTTACTACAAACACACTCAACGCATTGCCCTTGATATGGCTGCGATAATAACCAGATACATATGTAGCGTAAAGCTGAAAAACGCTATTATAAAAAGTGAAAAAAAATTCTTCAGAAAATTCTTCAGACCTCCACCCCTCCCCCAAATTAAAGTCTGGGACCGCCAGTGATGTAAAAACGTCCATTATTAGTATTTCCATATATAAGGTAGGGAAGGCCGCTATTTGATCTTCGATAAGCCCAATTTAATCTATGTATATACTATTAATTACATTGTAATTCGAGTGACCCGTCTTACACCCAAATGTAGAGGTCAAAGCAAAGATTTTAACACGCGGATAATTTAATTCCTTCAATTTAATTTTGAGAAACATTCCCGAGCTAGATAATTGCTAACTGCTAATTTACTAATCTAGTGGATTAAATTGAAACTGTAAATGGTATATATATATATAATATATATATATGTATATATATATATATATATATTGGCATATACATAAAACTAATAGTCGATGCACTTTCACGCATATATAATTTACACGTCTTTTCAGCCAGACAAATTAGAAAATAATCACGAATTATTTTATACAAACATTGCTACTGGTGTAATTATTTTGTACTTTTGCCGGCTGAACGGATATACACGGCTATGAATGGAGCCTTCGGAATTTGGAGTGTCTTGTACATATGCGTATATGTGGGTCAAGTTACATAGAGTTGCTTAAGTACGTAACGAGTAACGACTAGAGTTTGCAACGGGTCGTTTTTCGACCCGACCCGACTCGACCCAGGATAGATTTCAACCCGACCCGACCCGACCCGACCCGAATTCTCGTCAAGCTGCTTTACAAACTGTCAAACACAAGATTTGCTTGTGAAATTTTTCTTATGTTTTTCGTGAAATGTCGATGATACGTTTCGGCTCCGTGATTCTCTAGTCTAGCAGTCTTTCTGCCACGAGTCCATTAGTTTGAGAAGATGGTCAAAATAGCAAAATATAACGTGAAATTCTGTGATTTTTGCCCAAAAGTTTTGACTCGAAATGACCCGCTTAACCGGCGGGTCGGGAAATCTCAACCCGATCCGACCCAAGCAGACCCAAATCGGACCCGATCCGACCCGATTGTGAACTGTAGTACCGACTACTTTAGTTTTTTAACAGCAGATAAAAAATCTTGCTTACAGTCAAACGGGAATCACAGGTGTACATAAGGGGTCTGGGGGGAGCAAGCCCCTACCCCCAGATTTGAATTTTGATATTCCTGGAAAAGCCCCTCCCTCACATTTGACCCACAAGCCCTCCTCTTTGGTACCAATAAAAGGTGCTCGAAAACTCAAAAACAGCCCCCAGATTGCGAAAATGCTTCGAAAACGAGCAAAACGCGAAAAAAAGCAAAAGAGTGAAGTTGCAAAGTTTCCCATTTTTGGCAAAAATTGGGGATTTTTGCGTTTTGTCAGTTCGCCCCCCAAAATTTCGCAAAATCAGGGACAAGCCTCCCCCCCCAGACCGAGACCTCGTGTACATGTTCGGGCACCATCACGGACAAGTCAATATTCTCAACATCATAAATTTGGTCCCTGCAGCGATAGTTATTTTTCAAAATCTGATTTAAAATTTACACAGTACGAAGTCTCCTGGAAGTTATTGTTAAGTTTGGCCTCTAACTTTTTGCTACACCATTTTACGGTTGAAATGACCTAAAATTTAACAGTAGGGACTCAAAGTTACAAAAACACTTTCAGAAACACACAAAAAGTTTTCAAAGGTTTTAAGTGCTGAACTAACGGAAAAAAATTACAATCTTATTACAGAGTTTAGAGTAACGAAGCGTTGGATGAAAAAAACGGTCCCGTATATACATGTCAAAAAATAACAAAAAACATACTATATATACAAAATTATCAATTGTACGATATATATTGCCATAAAGTATACCTGTTCGTGTTTGTCCATTGTTAAAACAATAAGAATTATGCAAAATTAATACCATAAATTAGCTACTATTAAGCTTCATACGTAATAGAGTGTAACTTGAAGTGACTGAATTGACTTTAGTTGATTGTCAACTTATCAACAGTGTAAGATATACATATTCTATCATGTAATATATATCATGTTACCTTATGTATTTAATCTTGTATTGATTTAGTTAGCGATTTGAGTATATATATATATATATATATATATATATATATATATATATATATATATATATATATATATATATATATATATATATATATATATATATATATATATATATATATACCTTAATCACTTAAAAGCATGTATATATATTATCAAACCATACATATGCACTCTCTTTACATGTTGCATGCTGCAAGAAATTACAGAATTACGCAAAAGTTCGTAAGTTTACGTACGTAAACTTTTGGATAAAAGGTAAGATAAGCAAACAAGTCTAATCGAACTAAATGACCCTATTTCTCAATCTGCCACAAGGACTCGTCTCGTATATAGGTACTGTACCGTACTAAATAACTGTACCCATTGAATTAGGTTTCTAAACTAAACTAACCCTTTACACCCTGGCCCATTTAAATTATATGCCTTATATACTCCCTGGGTGTTGGTTAACAGGTGGTATTCGACTGGGTAAATGAAAATCTACTAATCGTTTACTATTAAGAAAGGCAACAGCAGATGTAGCCAAAATTGATGAGATTATGAAACTAAAATGGCCCTATCAAGGTCAATGGGGGTTGAGTAATTGTTCGGGTGACAAAGACCGTTTAGATAAACAAATACACTTTTCCCCAGATTTCACCAATGCGGTTAAAGCTGGAACAAGGGGCCCAGTCAGTTAACGGATTAAACGGACTTAAGTTAGTCCGAGGTTTAGGAATGACTATCGGACTGAAGAGTTAAAATAAGTCTGCTGCTTAATTTTAGTCTGAATCCGAACCTAAACGTATCATTGGACTAAACGGACGTGACTATTGAGTCCAGAAGTTTGGAAACGAAAAATTACAAACTTTTAAGCATGATTTTTAAACCGTTTAGGCAGACTAAAATAGACTCGTTCAACCATGTAGAGAAAGAGCTCTTAGTATAAACCAAATACGGATTGGATCACTTGGGGCTTTTTCAAAAATTATTTTTTTTTTTTTTTTTATGTTTGCCCATAAGGTGGTCGAGTACAGGGTGGTTCCCAGATTCACCTCTTCCTTATTGTGAGACTATACCAGGCTACGAGTATAGCTCCAAAACAAGGGCATCCTAACTACCTGCGTTGTGTGAGTGTAGTGTATGCTTTTAAATTAAATTTAGGGCAGAGTTTGGGGCCTCACATACCGATCCCGAAGGGTACAGTTGTGAGTACCCCGGTTAAATATTTTAAATTAAATTTAGTGGTGTGTGAAAGTTTCTGCTGGTCGTTGTGAGAGTTATAGTTGTTGTCGTCGACGTTGTTGTTGCTGTTGCTGTACTACTTTTCGTTGAGAAATTTGTGGTTGTTGTTGTCGATGTTGTTGTTGTTACACACTTCTTGATCACAGTTGGCACATGATTCTTATCAATGCTCGTTGTTCAAAACTAGAGGCAAAACTTCAGTTTCATCAGAGTTTTCATTTTTTGTCGGCTGACGCTGAGTTGTCGGTTGTTCTAATTTTTGAACAGACTTCTTCGATTCTTCGCAAAATTGTTTCAGACGGAGTGTGCTGTTTGGAAGCTTTTATTCGAACTCAATTTGTAGCCCTTTTGAAAGCCAGCCCAGAAAGCCCTAACCGTTTCTGTTATAACTTTTTCGTGCAAAACTATGGCACAAAATTCTAGAGGACCTCTTCGGCTTTCTAAACCACCGGCATGCACCTTACTTTTTTTCTGCAGACAGCACTTTTTGTTTCTAAACTGTGTCCTATTTTAGTCATTCCGTGTGTCCGCCGACAGTTTAGGACCCACAGGAGCATTTAGGCGATCGACGGATGATGACCGACTTTTTTCACATGCTTCTGAATATTGAGTATTAAAAACTGAAACGGCAAAGTTGACAACAATCCTATTTTTTCTATTCAACTTGCCGAAGCAGTGCTCCGTCTGATGCGTGATGACAGAATATTCAAGTGTTTGATTTTATTGAGTATATGTCAGCTGCATGGTTCATATACTTCAGGCTTGTCGAGCTTTGCGATAGGGGTTGTGTTCCTGATGATTCATAATTTCTCCCGATTTCTTTTCCTTAGTCGTAGTAAGTTCTGCTTGCCAATATCTACTATTTGAAGTATGAGTCTGTTTTCTTTGTTTTATGACTTTTCGAGTTTTTCTTGTCTTTCTGATTATAAAATTTCAAATTCAGACTTTTCCAAGCTCGTCCTTCTTCATAAACTTTGGTCACATAGCTATAAGTTCTTCATACACTTTATTTTTTGCTTCTTTTTCAAAACTTTGGCTTTGAAGTACGCTTAATTTTTAAGTTTCGACTGATCCAAATGCTATTCCAAGTACTATTCCATTTACAAATTTTTATGCATCAGCGGCTGTTGTTTCAACCGTCTTATTTTCATCCATTTCTATGTGTTTTCGCTACACTTTTTATACAAACTAGACAATTTTTTGGTTTATTTCAGCTGATTTTTGTTTTTGTTGTTGTGAGCAGCTGTATAATTTTGATGTCTAGAACACATTTAAACATGTATATTACTTAGGAGCAAATATTTTCCTGTTCGTGTCAATGGATTATAAATCAGTTGAGAATAAATTATATCTGTAAATTACAGTCCAATTAATGTAAAATTAAAGTATTACCTATAAATAATCATCATAAACTATTTAGTTAACCCTTTATGGACTACCTAATAAGAATAATAACTGAACTTGAAGGTATAACGTTGTAATAAAAGACACAAATTGGTGTTACTCATTTCAATTATGGTTTTGTTCTTAATAACAACAACGTATTCTATTTATCTAGAAAAAAAAAAAAACTGAGACTAAAAACTAAACTAAAACTAAAATATAATTTTAAAAACGACGAAGTATAGTTATTTACGTGCTACCGTCGAAAAAGAACCTTATCTTAAATCGACCACATTCAAATAATATGAATGTAAACTCAGTATTTAATCCGTAGTATCAATCACACTATCCGAGTCAGTAGTCGTTCGTCCACCCCATCTGTTCCGCTTTCTTCAAAAATTATATTAACTGGATTACCTTCAGTAATTCAAGAATATAAGATTAACAAAACTTCACGAAATTTTATAGGACGATCAAACCATTTCATCTGCATTTACATACTTTTATATTTTGCTAAAAGTTTATCTATTGAACTTAATCCTATGTGGAGACTGGAATTATATACATAAGTTAATCTAGTAAATAGAATCCAGTTAATAAAATTTATCAAAAGGCCCTTAGGTAAAATTGCATGCGACAAACCTGTGTAAAACAGGACCCAACGGTAGTATCTTCTGGAAGTTCGGCCTGGTAAATGGGGTGGCGAAAAATGGGCGGATTGTCGTTAACGTCGAGAATCCGAATTTTCACGGTCGTCTCGGCCGAAAGCGGTTTTTCCCCGTGATCCGTGGCTATGACCGTTAATTCGGGTTCCGCACTGATTTCGCAATCCACCTGATTATTCGCCATCAAAATCCCGGTTTCTGAGTCGATCCTAAACCAGTCTTGATATCGAGGCTGTTTCGGTCTAATCTCGTACGTAACTCGACCATTTTCTCCTTCGTCTAAATCGACCGCTAAAAGACGCATAACCACAGAACCGGGACTAGATCGTTCTTTGATAACAGCTTCGTAGGATTTTTGCGAAAATTTCGGCGCATTGTCATTTACATCACCGATTTGAAGGGTTATATTTTGAGCCAGGATTCGAACCGCTGCTCTTGTGGCGGTCAGAGCGAAAGTGAAATTAGATCGAAGTTCCCGATCAACTTTTTTCAGTAAAGTAAGCACATAAGTGGTTTTATGGTCGGTTTTTCGGAGATGAAAAAACTCTTCCCACCCGGCCAAATGTATATGAACGTCCGGAACGGGGTCCCGGGCAGAATTGAGTACTGAAATTCGCGCAATCAGCGAATTAGGTTTGGTATTTTCGGGCAAAATGGCGTTTTTCGACCCCACAAGCCAGTTAATATCGAAATGCACGGATCGACCTGTGGTTTCAGCGATATGTATAGTCACAAAAGTGGTTGTCTCCATCGGTTGGGTGCCGCTATCTCGAGCCAGAACCAACAATTCGAATCGATTTGCCAAAAGTTGGGGACTGAGAGGCTGGTTAAGTCGAATCTGGCCGGAATCAGGGTCGATCCTAAAAAACTTGTGCGAATTGCTCGGACTAGGCAAGAGATCATAAAAAACACGACCGTTCGGGCCCAAATCAGGATCGGCTGCTTTTATAGTGACTATAGGATGGTCGAGAGAAATATTTTTCAAAAAAATCGACGCCTCGTATCGAGTTTGATCGAATTTGGGCGCATTGTCATTTGCGTCGATAAGTAGAATTTTGACGGCAAGTGTTGCATTTCGTGGAGGGTTGCCCCCATCAAAAGCAGCTATTACTAGATCATACGAATCGATCAATTCTCGGTCTAACCTCGAATTGACGACCAAGTCTAGATAGACTCGACCATTTATCGGTTTATAGGTCAGCTTGAATGCCTGATCGATGTTGCCTGATAAAAGCCGGTAACTTTGAATACCAAAATTCCCAGAGTCACCGTCCGTAGCGTAAGGCAGTGAAATTTCTGAGCCAATTTTTGCCAGTTCAGACAGTTCGATTTGAGCCGATTTTTGCTGGAATCTGGGCGAATTGTCATTTTGATCCTGAATCTCGATACTGATCCGAATCCCCCCTGAACTACCATCGACCGGAATAGCCAGAAAAACGTAAAGTCGTTTCACCTCGTAGTCAATTGGCCCTTTGACCAAAATTTCTCCGGTAATCTCATTCACAGAAAAGGCCGAGTCCACCCCGGATTCGGGGGGGTAGACGATTAAGTAGGCTTGCTCGCCACTGGAGGGGGTTGGGGGGTTCCGGATAAACCCCACCCGGGTTCCGGACCGACAATTTTCGACCAGCGAAAAACGTCTATCTTCTTCAGCCCTCGCTCCCCCAAGACTCAGAACCAGCGCTAGCAGTATCAACTCTGGCCACATGACGCTGCTGTTTCCTGGCTATTTGTCGCCGCCTCAAGCTTCTCCGCCATTTCTTGATGGTTTCCTGAAACATAAACGAAACAGGTTTTGTCTGCAAGTAGGATTTGAGATTGGAGGGTAGGAGTTTGGTGGATATCTGTAGTCGACATGAAAACATGACAGATACAAATATAAAAAATAATAAGTATGAAAATTGGTTAAGTAGGACTCGAAACGGTGTCACGTAAACACAGTAGGATTCTATTTTTTATTTCTAATGTGAAATAATACTCGAATAAACGACTAACGAATAAAAAAGTATATATAAATATGTAACCCAGACACATTGTATTGGTCTATTTTATCTCGATTAGAAGAAAAAAGGCACTTTCACAATTACGTAAAGTTATTACGTTAATTCTCAAATTAATTGACGAAAACTAAAATTTATTTTTTATTACATTTATGGAAAAGAAGAAAGGAAGTTTAACAGCTCCAGCATTAAACGGCAATTAAATTTTTTAAATTATGGCTATAAATTTTTGGTCAATGACAACTTTTTTCTCAAAACTGTGACATTTGTGTCAAAACAAAAGAGCAATCAAACGGTTCAATCAAATTTAAAATTTACTAAATTGGCAATTTTGAAAAAATTGCAGCCGTTTTTCACAAAAACGACTATTACAATTTTTTACCGTATGGCTTCAAAGTTACGACACACTTGTTTTAAAGTCTAACAGCTCGCTACTGTAGATTTATACGCAAAAAATCCGTTTAATAACTCTTTAATTGAAAATTGCAAAATTCAAAATTTCTTAACCCTCTTGAATTTCAACAGAAAAACATGTAAAAACGTTTATATATGTACTGCAACAGAGTGTGTATGCATGCATGCTTATACAAACTTTGAGTACTTGATGTCAGTAACTTATACATATATGCAAACTTAGGCATTCTTGATGTGGGGGGGGGGGGCTAAAAGTTAAAACGGGAGCGACTTTCGAAAAAAACTTGGTTGTTCGACCAAAAAACTTTCAACTCGAACCAAAAAACAACTACCCGCATGTTGAAAAGCATAAAATACCTCAGGACAGAATATTATGTACGGTGTGTATTATATATATAAACAGTTACTTCAGTGTATAAAAATAACAAGGACTAGACTTATATACAGTGTTGTAATGAAAAATTTTGCATCCAAGTTCTACAAAAGATTAGAAAAATTGTTATATAGTTGTTATAAAAATATAGTCCCAAGTCTAACAATAGACTAGTGAATATGCAGTAAGTAATTTCAGTATAGAGGAGGGATTTCTATCGTACAATGAAATTTCACAGATTACAGTCAAGTGCATATAATGTGTGGGAAGATGCCGTTAAAGCAGACTTCTTAGAGCCGATTAAAAACAGTCTTTGTTGAGTCCTGTTTCATGTCTAAACCATTCCATTCAAACCCGACAGAGATAGAGGTGTCTATCGATACATAACTCTGGGGTCTCGGTCTCGGTCTACTAAAAAACCCGCTGTTTCTTTACTGGATTAAACGGTCTGGACTTAATTTAGTCCGAATTTCAGGAATGGATACCAGACGAAACAATTTAAAACAAGTAACTAAAACATATCGGACTAAACGGATTAGATTTATTTTAGTCTAGTGACTTATTATTTCAGACTAGACTCTAGACTACATAGTTTAGATTATATAGTAATGACATATCGGACTGAACGGACTAAACGACTTAAAAGAAGTCCACTGTTTGAATTTAGTCCGGCCGGACCCATACCTGGACTAACACGGGACTAAAGGAAATTAAAATGCGCTTAACTGTACATATATAGTTAGTCAAGGGCCAATTCCTTTATCGGACTAAACGGATTAGACATATTTTAGTCTAGTGACTTATGTCAGACTAGACTCTAGACTGCATAATTTAGATTATATAGTAATGACATATCGGGTTAAACGGACTAAACGAGTTAAAATAAGTCAGCGGCTTAATTTTAGTCTGACCCCATTCCAAAACTACATATGTACCACTGGACTAAACCTACATACATATATATTTAACATGCACGCTTAATTAGCGTGCATAGTTAGGTCCATTTAGTCCGATTAAAAAGCAGCGCGCTAAAAGTTAAGTCTGTTCCATCCGGAGGTTTTGGAATGAAATTTTTTATCAACAGTTTTAAATCAATTAGTTGGACTAAATTAACTTGTTTAGTTCATCAAAGAGCTTCTGAGAGACTACCCTGTACTATGTTCAGACACAATCGATTCAGCTAATATTTACATAACTGTTTGTTAATGCGAAAAACTCTCTACTTTTCACTGATTTTATTTGAATTAGGGACAAAATGACAGGGACAAGGAAAAGGACAAGTATGAAACGGTCTTCAGAATGCCAGCCAGTTCTATCCCGCCATATGAAACCGATAGTTTCTACATTTTAGGCAACTGCTTAATCAGACGCGCTAATCAAATAAATACCGTTCTAGCCAATCAAAAGCTTAATCCCATTAACGAAACCTGTTCAATTAATGCAACAAAATACGCAGCATTAATTAGTCTGGTGCTACATATGCGTAAACCTGTGTTGAGCACGCAACAAAGCAATTGGAATGTCTCAGGGAAGCGTGACTTGAAGACTCAAAACAAACGGAAATGCTAGCGTTAATGTGACCTCCCATAAAAGGGTTGATCGTAAGCCTGACAGGAAGCTATTAGGACTATAAGGAGTTACAGGTGCTAAGCTTGCTAAGGATAAACTTTTAGATGCGTTATTCTATTTTATGAATACGAAAACGTGTATACTATAGCGAATACTCACATAAATAGGTACATATATACTTAATTTACATTTTTCATATAATAATAATATATATACAATATCCGTACATGTAACGGGGTTAAAACTTTGGGGGGCCTCTCCGGCCACATTTTGGTGACCCTGCCCCCCAGAATGACCAAAAATACCATAAATTTTAAAAATTTTTGTAAAAATTTGGCAAAAAGGGCCATTTTTTCTAAATTTTGCCCAAATTTTGGGGACCCACCCCCCGGGTCCTCGATTTTGGGGGGAGGCACCCCCATCCCCCCTCATACATGTATGTATATCTATTTTACATTATATATATATAGTAAAAGTAATAATATAAAACCTAAGACATATCGTCTTACATCTATCTTAAGACTACATATTTTCTGTAAGTCCCACAGACAAAATTAATCAAAAAGTAATGAATAATTAAATTTTAAAATAAACTATTAAGCTAAAAAACCAATAACTCTATAAAACGTATGTATCGAATAAAGTACACAATGTAAAATCGGATATAGGTCATTAGATAAAACTTAATGAATAACACGACAAAACGAAACAACACGAAGGTAAGAAATAGCACGGTGGCATTTTATCAACTAAATTTCTATAATAAAATAATGATGATGAATAAATAAATAAATAAATAAATAAATGAATAAATAATACACTACACATAATAAAATTAAATCTAATCCGATAAATCACCCATAAAAACTGGAAAAACAATTAGAAAAAACAAAACAATAGGAAATCATTAGTCGAACCTATGTCAAATTCATAATCCTAAATTTTACACGCGATTACATAGCCAACATAGAAACCCAGGAAATTAACTCAAAATGACGCAACTGAATTTGCAGTGTCTTAATCCACCTTAGTGACAATTATCTGCTTAAGATCAAAACGGGTCAAGGAAATGCCAATTTTGGTGTGAAAATCGGTTGTGCCCAAAAATACTTTACAAATCGGGAGTTTATATACCCCCGTTCAGTATATTGAGAAAACTTCCAATTTCTTTTCCACTTAGCCGGAACTACTTAAAAAGCTGTTTATGTTCGGACCCCCCTCAGAACCCCAGAACACAACACCCCTCTGCGGAAAAAGTTATTCAAAAATTTTTTTAAAAATCGCAAACATTTGCTAGCTAAAGTCTGAAAAACCTTATTTCCAAAACCAACCATGGGGCAAAAACCCCCTTCAGGTACTGACTCCCCCCCAGGCAATTCTGCCCCATAGACTAAATCTAGGCCAGGCGCGTAATCCCTAAATTAGAAACAAGGCGGAGGGTGATACCAAGAATATTTTTCAAAAAGGATTAAATATCTCAGGCTCAGGCACCTTAAGGTTTAGCCAAAGAAGCCAATTTTAGAAAACTAGCCCGCTTTTAGACCACCAAAAAATAGCTAACCTAAAACGTATCTATAGATCATTTTAGAAACATGAAAAATTGGTTTATGCCAGAAATGTTGTTCCGCATACGAAACTTTTCAGCGGAAGTGGTCATTTTTCAGTCAATAGTTGCACTATTTGTTGGTTGATAACACAAAGTACCTAACCCGAACCTATTCCTAAAGCTTAACTACTTTAATCCGACAAAATAAAATTTTACAAGAGTATATCAGCTTTTATGCCCAAATTTTAAGGACCCTCCTGCCCTAAAAATACCCCAAATTTTACAAAAAAATGCTGAATATGTCTACTCACTTTTACTAACTTTTGTGGAACCTCCCTTTCGAACGCTTCAATAGGGATGGGGGACCCTCCCAAAATCGAGGGGCGGGGGGGAGCGTCCAGAGAATTTGGGCAACAGTTAGTGACAATATTACATACTTTTTCGGGAAAATTTCACAAAATCTTGCTAAATTTAGAGTATTTTTGGCTGATCAAGGAAGGTGGGTCCCCAAAATTCGGCCGGAGAGTCCCCCTCAAAATTTTGCCCCCATTACATGTAGGTATGGGATGGGTGTCCCTTCTCGCACTTTTTGCATATATACATATAACTTAAGAATATAGCCAAAAATGTATACAGTAAAGTCAGCGAAATATCTACAACACAGAAGTCACAGAAGACAAGAGTAGTAAAGTCATTGAGTGCAATTCACCTGAACAATAATTCAATTGAAATAAATGGGAGGATATTAAAGGGAAAAGAGTTCAATTAGATACCATGAGACGGTCAGTTTCGTGGTCAGTTCATGGGAAAATTACCACAGGGTACAGGATATATGCGGTCAAGGGATAAAATAGTCTATTAGAACAAAGGCAAGACTGCCATACTCTTGGTGTAATACAGTAAATGATGTATGTATACAGTACTAACATCAAGAAAGAAAAAAATGATATAAAAAATTACAAGGGTGAAGTTCAGTAAGACTTTTCTACCTACAAAATGTTTTATTTATATATATATATATATATATATATATATATATATATATATATATATATATATATATATATATATATATATATATATATATATATATATATATATATATATATAACATACCATAACCATACCATATATCTACCTATACCTAATTGTGCAGAGTTATTAAAGTAAATCTAGTCAACCTAACCTAATTAGCCTAATCCCTTTAATCAAAAAATAATCTCAAAACTTCCTTCAGAACGAATAGACAGCCTTACGGACGAGTATGAACCAGGCTTAACCAGAAGTACGCACCAGCCCAAGGCCAGGCTACCTTAATCTAGGCGCCATTAATGCGTAACGTCCAGCCAAGAGTTTTGACCAGGTCATTAAATTAAAGTGGGCATGAAAGTAGAGCAAGCAAAATTAAACTTGTTCCGTTCACAAACAGGCGAGGTGAGATGCCAATCAGAATAAACTTTCAAGTGGAAATGACCACTAGGTGACCCTGACAGACATTCCTTTGCCGGATTAAACGGACGGACTGATTTTAAAGTTTGGGAATGGATATTGGACTAAACGAGTTAAAATAAGTCGGCTGCTTAATTTTTGTAGGAGTTTGCTCCTGAAAAAAAAGTGCTCGGTGGGTAGGTAAGATGTTTTTTGGGTATGAAAGTCAGATCTGGGGTGGTAAAAGTTTTTACACAAACCCTACATAACATATACATCCCCTTTTTCCTTTAGGACGAAGCTTTGTCCTTCTGTTGGTAACGAATATCATTACACCATTTACTAGCAAAGATCGGAAACATTTTTACCATCTTCTGTTGAAACATTGCTTGTCCTCGTAACCGTAAGGCTTGTACCAAAGCCGAAAATCTGGGGGGGTATGGGTCCCGCTATCAGGGAAGACACAATTTTCCGTGCCCCCCCCCCCGATACAATTTTCGGCGGGTACTTTATCCCGTGACACCGTACCCTCCCCCCATACTCTCCGTTATTAAACTACACATATATGTATATGCTATCAATTAGTTTGCGAGCCGCAGTCAAGCAGTTTAGACTTTAGACCTCCCCGAACCATCTCAGATGAGCCTGAGATCTATAAATAAACCAAGCAAATTGAAGTCTTGGCAAAGTTTATGAATTGAGGCCAAAGTTTTTCCGACCCTTTGTGAGCGGACGGGTGGGTTTGGGGCAAATGCTCATTTGCTGCTCTTTTATTGAGACGACGACTAACACATTAATTCAATTTATCACAAACATATCAGAATCTAAGGCAAATCGGGTTAGACCCGATGGTATATAATGCCTAATGGGTGGCTCTTTTTGGCGACATATATAGCCTAAAGTAGTTTACGTAAAATGTCTAATCAAAAAATTACAGATAAACTCCCGAGCTATATATAAAGCTCGGAGCATAAGCTAAAATATAAATCCTAGTTCATACTTGTCCGTATCTGATATTTGTCTGTAAGCCAGCGCAGCAGAAAACTGAAACAATAACCATTTTTTGTAATTTTTTATGAGTAGCTGAGTGTTACTAAAAATCACTACATTTAACATTACATATCTTTCTGAGTAGATTCACGACGAAGCTTTATTTATGCCATGTTTACGCCATGTATGTACATACATATATAACAACTGCGTTCTACGATTTAAACTACTTAAACGCATGAAACTACTTAAAATTAAAATGGACGAGTACCTAATAGTTCTACCTATATTACAAAAGCGCTGCCATGTATATGAACACTAATAATGTGTCTTAAGACTTAAAAACTACGCTGAAACAAGCACGTTTTGCGAGTAAGGTTAAACTTAATTTGGAGAGATTCCGTTGCGACGTTCTTGCTGCGCTGAGGATATTCTTCGAATATAAACCGCGGCACTTAATTTTTTTAAAGCCAACACAAACTGTCAACTGTCAGTTTTTAGCTCAGCCAATTCTTACATGTAACGGCCAAAAAGTCCCCAGCAGAAAAATTTTATATAGCGTCAGTTTTGCTTAATGTTGATGCCTCCATAGGAGATCATGATCAGACGTGATCACTGTGAATAGTGTTTAAGTTCAAATTGGTCACTATATTGCTGAACCGTATATAAGCAAGAACCCTTTTAATATTCAAAATTTTAGATGTTGCCGAACGAGCCACAGCATTAAGTTTAGAGCAGCTAACCTACTTACGCGCTGCGAATCGCGTGCTAGTCAGCGGATGTTGGCTAAAGATCAACCATCACGATCACGCTGTCACGGAGTTCGTACTATGGGCTCCGCAGTCGCGTCCCGTCATGGTTTCCATGTCCTTTACAGTTCAAAATTTCTTGCTTTCGACGCGCTAATGAACATTCTACGAAACATTGTCCCGACAGGTTTTGTCAAAGGACTATTTTCTGTATGCAGAAAATGTTAGTAACTTGACAAATAGGCTGCGTAAACGAGAGCGGGCAAGTGATTGTCGCTAAGTATGTACGTACACACACCCACACAAACAGTGTTATTTGCTGACCTACCAGCAGATCAACACTAGAATATGTGTATTTGTGTGCTCTTGATGCACACTTTTGCACTATAGTATATACGCGGCGGCTAAGGCCGCCGCGTAAAAATCAAAAGGTTACTGTACGTAAACAACAAGCTAAAATAGACGCTAATACAATTTGTAAATACGTATATAACTGCAGCTATGCACGTTTTTTATACGTGCAGTATATATGTACAGTATCTAAAGCGAATTAGAACAAATTTTTACTTCAAAACGCTTGAAACGAAATTTATTTACAAAATGAGCTAACTTAACAGCCGATTACGGCGAAAAACTCCAATTGAAAAAACCCTAATTTTTTCGTTTTGTCCTTTGTCAAAAACCGTTAAAATCTTTGCAATAAAAAGTACGACAACGAAAAAATGCAGGCATGAACCTGTAAGTAGTTTTTTTTGAAAATTCAACGTTAAACTTCGTATACAGTTTTTTAAAAGTTTATACGTACATCGACAGCAACTGCGAAAGTTGAAAAAAGATTATATATTGTAAAAATTAGGCTTTGTCAATTTAAATCGTGTAAAGATCTCGACTGACAAGAATTAGTAATAGTTCGTGGTATTTTGCTACAGTGTGAACTTTGGAAAACACAAAAGACCTAATTTGCAAAATACTGTATAATTATCGGAAACCACAAGATCGTTTTTACGTTGTCCAAACGAATTTAGCGGATTAAATTTTAATTCATTGGGTTAATAACACTGACCTATAAATTGACAGAATGGACAAACGACACATTTCAGCGAGCTGCTTCAATTATGTGATAAAACGTATATACATAACATATAACATATACATAACATTCAAAACAAAATATTGAATAAATTACAAATAAAAATGAAAGGAATATAAATCTAAACTGACAAATCCAATTTCGGATCACAACCTTAATGCTGCTGTCGGACACGGACACGGACAACCTTCCGGACACGGACAACTACGGACAGTTCCGCATTATTACTAAGAACTTGGCTTTAGTGATGCTTCGCAACAAATATATGACCTAACCATATCCAAATGCAAAACAGAACTACAAACACTGAATTCCGAATTCCAAACGACGCAAGACAATTCACACAAAATGCAACTGACTGACTGACTCGAGACTGCAAAATGCCAAATTTGCCGCCAACAGGCTAGCTAACTCACGTTATAGCTCACGTGCAAATTCTACACTACGTACGTACATGTACGTACGTACACGTAATAAATATGTACGTACGTATGAAAATTGTAGATACGTACGAAAATGCTACGAACGAAACTCAGCAGGTCACTTTTGCGGACAAGTTTTGGTGAGCTGCGAAGAAATGATATTAATGACACTTGAAACGAAATAGTTACCTAATGAAGCAAAACAAAAAGCACATCTTCATTTCGGAAAAAAGTAAGCTACAAGTAGCAAAAATCATGCCACTTATTTTGTCTCATGGTTCAGCATTTTTCGGTCAGACTATATTTTTCCTTGTCTCCGTAATTTTGTTCTTTTGGAAGAAAACTGTACGCTCAAATGTGCCAATTTTGCATCAGTAATTTGCAGGGCAAGTCCAGTACAGTGCCAGACCTGTAAAAAATTGTAAAAAAGTTTGTAAAAAAGCAAAACATAACTACATATTCACTGTGCCATCTAATGCGCCCTCGTGTGAAACAGGCTTTATGTTATGATTCTAGCCTGTTGCTGTTCTACATACGAGGCTTACAATAGACAAATTGCTAATTTCTAATGAATTTATATGACGAAATCGTAATAACGAATCACCTGATTATTCACTTACAATTGTCGGACGTGCAAAAGTGAACATTCAACAACAGATCCAGACCCCTGGGTGTTGTTTTTTGACAAGCACGACTCAATTAAAAAAGTGCCAAAAAAGAATTGGACTAAATGACATGGTTTAACCCGCTGATGAACATTTTTCCGGCAAATCAATAGAATAAAGTGTCAGAGGGCGTTCAAAGACTCGAAAATGAAAAGCATTCCAAAACTTACTCCGACGCTAAGCTTAGACATGTCTGAAATGAGGCATAAAATGTCCCAAAATTCCCAACGGTGACATCAAAATGAGAGATTGCGTAAGAGATACGACATAAGCCTGCTTGGCTTATTGGCTACACAAGATTGATTCCAAAACTCGTGTCAACTTCAATCGTAACTTATTTGCAAACTTGTACGTCAGATAATAAATTTCTAGTTATGGCATGAATGAAATAAGCGTTTTCAGCTCATAACAAAATTGTCATAATCAGTGGATATCTCTGAAACTAAAAACTTTTAGCTACTTTGATATGGCTTGTCTTGACTTGCGATAAATAATTTTGCAATCGCGGTAACAAATCTTTCACCTTGTCTTTAGTAATTGCTTAAAATTCTGACTTTACCATATCTCTACCACGTATACCCCTGTATCCGTACCCCTGAAATGTATAAAACGAAAAAATAGACCGTTGCTATTCTGAATTAGGCTATGAATCTACCCTAAGCCTAAAACTGACAAAAAAGTTCGTGAAAGTACATACCTACATATTCACTACTAATTACATGTAGTTGGGGGGGATGGAGGGGAAGACTCCCCCAAATTCGGTCCAGAGGGAGGGAGGGGAGTCCTGCCAGGGGCCTGTTGCTCAACTTTACAAGTCTTACAATTGTAACAATTGTAAGTGCAAAATCAGGGATTCGTTACCAATTCATTACGAATCACCTGATTTTGCACTTACAATTGTTACAATTGTGAGATTTGTAAAGTTGAGCAACAGGCCCCAGGGGGGAAAGAGGGGGCTGGGTAAATTTTTGGCCAAAAATCGAAAAAATTAGCATTTTTTCGTACAATTTAAGCAATTTTTACCGAAATTTTCGCCAAAAATTGTCAAAATCGGTGTTTTTTGGTCAAAAAAGGTAAACATTGCGTCATTGTTGGGAGGGAGGGCGGTCAAAAATGAGTTGACGCAGGAGAGGGGAATCCCACCAAGGGGGGGGGGTACAAAAAAATTTCGGTGCTGTAGTACTAAACAATGTGGGGAATCTCAGTTATCCATAAATAAGTTATTCTATCCTACAAAAACACATAATTCACTATTTCTGTAATGCTGATTCTGTTTTCTACATTCTGATTTATAATTCCACAAAATTTTGAAAAATGTCCTGCCAAATTTTTCAGCTACGCCGTTGTCACGAATATTTCGGAGCATGCTAATTTCATGCCTAAATAAGTAAGCAAATAAAATGCGTTTATGATATGAGCAGGGCAAATTATGCATTTCCTCGTAACTGAATACTTCTACAACGGAAATGCACGCTTTTTGAGCAACCTACTTTTGCTGACAAACTATGACGTTTGAGCTAGAGCAGAAGCATGATAAAGAAAATATTTTATTTCAGTAGCATAGAATTGGAATTTATTTTTGTTTCTTTCGTCAAGTCATTTTTGGTGCGTTTTTTGCAATGGCTGAACGAACATCCTGCTGTAAATATGAATCAACTCTACCCTAAACTTTACTTGTGACTTGAGAGGTTGTGGAGAGTTGTGACAAGGGTCACGAAAAAATGTTTTCAACTTAGAAGTTTGACTCTGTTTTCTGGTTTTCCTTGTTCTATCTTTTTATTTTTTATGGAGCAGGAGCACTACATATGTAAATGAGGGCCCATTCCTTTACCGGATTAAACGGACTGGACTTATTTTAGTCCGAGGTTTTGGAATGACAAGTCGGACTAAACAGACTAAACGGTCTAAAATAAGTCTGCGGCTTAAATTTAGTTCGAACAAACATTCCTAAACTACCACTGGACTAAACGGATTTAACATGCACGCTTAACATTAGTGTGCATAGTCAAGTCCATTTAGTCCCACTAAAAAGAAACGCACTAAAAGTTAAGTCCGTTTAATCCGGAGGTTTTGGAATGGTATTTTTGAACATAATTTTTAAACCGTTTAGTCCGATTATAATTAACCCTTTAATCCGGTAAAGAAATAGGCCCTGAGTGAGTCAATAAGAATAAGAAAATTTACCTGCAGCTAATATTCTTAAAATGACATTGTAAAAAAATGCTACTGAATTACTACACTTCAGCCGTATTCTCTAAATTATCTGCAGATAAAGTTAGACGTCCCTTACCTACAAGTAAAGTTAAGATAAAGTTACTGTAATGCTGTCGGTAAAGGTACGTGAAAAAATAAGCTTAACGTCGACCGTTTCGGTTAAAATTTGTAGAATATATACATTATTATTATTACTATTATTATTTTTAGCTGAAAAACAATTAAAAACACTTTTTTACCCGAATCTTCAGGGTAACCTTTGCTATGTATCACATTGGCTTTAGTCTTTGTCTGAGAATAAGACTTTACCTCTCCATTACTTGTGGTAAGGTTAGCCTAACTTTACATGCAGATAATTTGGAGAATACGGCGCCACAGTTTAGAACTCACCTCACAGAATAATCGAGCGCAGTTGTGTAATCCAAAATTGCGGCAAATACAGAAAAATATAAAATATAATAAAACTATAAAAATTGACAAAAATTCAATGACAACCTAAAAACAAAACTTATTTTATAAGGCAATAACCCTACATGATGTGACACACACAAATACTTGCGTACAGAAGTTTGAAAAGTTTTGAGAAAGTTGA
Source organism: Trissonchulus sp. WLG1_4 (assembly GCA_030248245.1). Classification (NCBI taxonomy): domain Eukaryota; kingdom Metazoa; phylum Nematoda; class Enoplea; order Enoplida; family Ironidae; genus Trissonchulus; species Trissonchulus sp. WLG1_4. The sequence continues at coordinate 55,438 of JASANF010003122.1, read as the reverse complement.
TTGCAAGCTTTCTACACAGTGAAAAACTGCACAGTTCGTAAGATTATAAAACGAAATTGCAAATACATAATATTTTCTCAGGGCTTAAGGTTGTTGAAAAATGAGATTTCGGTTTAAAAAAACTGTCCCCTTCTGTCAAACAGTATTTAAAGGGTGTCGGAAAATTACAAAACAGATGACCCCCCAGAGATTTAAATTTAAATGAATTGCGTAAAATTGCAAAGACCATATTTTGTAAAATTGTAAAATTGAAACAGCAATTTCGTTACGGTACATTGGGGACAATTCTACGCGTATTAAAATGTAGTTAATTTTCTGACTGTGGAAACTTGAAATGTAAAACCCCACATATTTTAGGGGTAAATTTGTATTGGCAGAAACTATCAATTTGAATTTGATTGGCTGATTGCTTACTCATCAAACTTAAGGCCGAAATTTGATTGACAGCGCAAATTTAAGCTCCGCCTACTTTGGGCTGCCGAAACTGTATTATGTGGCGGAAAGACATACAGACAATTTGCATTTCTTCCCGTATTTATTGCTTCAAGTAACTGGAGGCAAAAATTTCGCACAATAGGATTAAGACAGTCCATCAGACTTAAAATTGCCTTCATTTTCACTTCACATTTAATAATCTGAAACAAGTCCAGCTACGTATATAATCTTATATAGATAATATTGTAACGTGTAAAAGCACGGTTCATACTCTTCCTTGTCCTTGTCCTTGTCGTTTTGTCCTGAATCTGGAACAATCTGCCAGGCCAAATAGTTTAAGTTACGAACCTTTTCCTTCAAAATTATCTATTCGATCGATCGTTAGCCAAGCGCTATGCAGTTCAATCGAACTGCAATGCCCGATATATACTTGCCCTTGAAGACACAATAACTAATTTCAAACAAACTACGCAATTTTTGAACAAAGAAAGCTTTGGTCACGTCCAGTTCGTAACGTCCAGTTCGTAACTATTTAGTCTTCACTCCAATCGCTGACCGAAATTCGTCTTTATCCCTAACCCTATTTTCTCAAGGACAAGTAACGCACAGGGATAGAATTCAAACAAATGAGTTGACCTTTGACCTGTAATTACGTATGTACATATATTTAAAACTATATAAAGACACAAAAAACGAATAAAGTTTACTATTACAAAAACACAATTGACACCACCTCAAACATTTTACTGAATTTGTTTTAAGTTTCTTTAAAAATTTTTAAAATTTTGTAACTTTTATAACTTTGTTTGTATATTTTTTACCAAATAGAGAATACAAAACGTAGGATGTAGGATTGAAATATGTTTAATCCAGCACCTATAACTATAATTTTCTTCGACCGACCATAATAAACGATCATAAATTTAACCAATTTAAAATTTTAAGTTAGGTAAATAATTCTTTCCAATTGTTTTTTCACGAATTTCAAAAAATCACTGAGTTTCATCGATGATCAGACCCCAGACGGTGAAATACTCGACGGCGCTGCTGTTTTCGTTGTAGCAGATGAATAGCTGCTCTCCGGCTTCGATTTTCCGGGTGGCGTAGGCGTAGAGACCCGGAACGTGATTGGGGTTTTCCGGATCCGGGTGCAATTCCACTCGGCTGGTGAGGGCTTCTTCCCCGTGATTGCAAAGATCCCAGAACGGCACCATGACCGTTACCGTATCCCCATCGGGTTCGGTGGCCCGGAGGGACCGAGACAGAGCTACCGTAAGCGCCCACTGGTAAGCCTTGAGGGTGAAATTCTCAGGGGTCAGGTTACCATACTGCCGACCTTCGACCCACTGGTGGTACACCTCCCGGTAGAGCGAAGCGTACTGGGACGCCATTTCGTAGTACAGGTTCAGGCCCTCCCCGTAGAATTTGGTACCCTTCAGACGGGCGAAATCGTCGGGAGTGTAGAATAGGGGGTGCCCGGGACAGGTCTTCGGCAGGACGTTGATGTAAGGGCTCCATTCGCTGTTGGGGTCGGATCGTTCGCTGATCAACAGCAGAGCAAGGTACACCTGAAACAAGAATGATATTAATCCTTCAAAAGCCAAACGGATTCAATTATTTGGCGCCTTTAAACTTTGTGGACATTCGATTAAAGGAGTTAGCGTTTATCCCTGATTGAAGTTGTAGACAGACAACAGACTACTGCTAAACTGCTAATGCTAAAAAAATTAGTTGCGCGCTTAATTCGGTGAACGTTCATAAAAATTTTAATTCAGCGCTTACATTATATTATGCACCTACGATATACTAATAATTTAATTTAATAGTTTGTCATACATTTTTTGCCAAGAGAATTCTTACACTTAACAGTGAGCTTTTTAGTAACCTCCACTTCTCAAAACCATTTACTCTCGACTCTCGATCCATTATTCAAAACCGGATTTCGCGGATTAAATTTAAACTAATTAGCATGCGGTGGATTGCACCAAATCGGATTAACTGACGATTAGCTTAAATCGGTTTAAGAGCCCTGCACCAATGAAGATTAGCGCAGTTGGCGCTTAAGTTTTAGTTGAAAACTGAAGTTTAGCTGAGATACTAAATTGATTTAACTGGAGTTTAGCTTCAGCTCAGGGGCCTGTGGCACAAACGTATTCATGAGTAAATAAGTGCAATAGGTTCATTTCATACCTATTGCCGGCTTTGCTTTGCACAAAGCAATATGTTCATAAATTAAATTATATAATCCGATTTGGTGCAGTCCACCGTTTGATTACTTATTATGTGTTGTTATTAAGAATATCTTAATCTAATCCGCTTAATCCGGTACTGACTAACGTTCAGATAGAAAAAGACTTTACACACAGCTTTATTTTTCTGTGGATTACTGGCATAAATTGAGATGAGGTTGCCTCTCCTTACGATCTCAACATCCTTGGGTCCCTATGAAACACAATATAAACGGAATATCTTGGAAACTTTTCATAAATTAATATTAACTGGATTAGATTAACTACATACGTTAAAAACCAGCATAGGATTAACTTAAATCTATACAATTTGGCAGGCAAATGCAGAAGCTATGTAGTATGTACCGTTTAGTCGTTCTACAATGTTTTATAAACTTTTGTCAATCTTGTGTTTAGTTTATTGATGTTGATTTCATCTAATTTAGTTAACATTAATTTATGAAAAGGCCCTTTAGTACTTCAGCTATATCTGTCAGTATTCTAACACTGGCTGGCTAAAGCAAAATATACATAATATATGTATACACTGCTCATTAGTGTTTGTGACCGGCCGGAATTTTCGGCCGGCCGGCTAAAATCAGCTTGCCGGATAGCGGTTAAAATCGGCCGGCCGGCTGGCCGGTTAAAAACGCCGGCCGGCCAGTCAGATTCAACCGACTGACAAAATTACATAGGCCACCATAACAATCCGGCAGGCTAAGTTTATGCCAAAATGACTATCTGGACTTGGATCAATTGGTTTTTTCCAAAAATTCGGCCGCTCTGGCCGGCCGGTCGGTTTTCACGGGCCGGCCGGCCGGCCAAACTTCTCCGCCGGCCCGGCCGCCGGCCGGCCGGAGCCGGCCGGCGGCTTTCGCGGCCGGTCACAAACACTAGTGACGACATTAAATAAAATTATTATAACAATCCGGCAGGCTAAGTTATGCTAACATGACACTCTGAATTTGGATCAATTGGTTTTGTCCAACAATTCGGCCACTCCGGCCTGCAGGCCGGCTTTTACCGGCCAACCGGCCGGTCACGGCCGGCCAAGCCAGCTGGCAGCTTCGCGGCCGGTCACCAACAGTGCTCATGGAATGTTGCATGGGAATCCAAAAACTACACAAACCGCAGTCAGCCTTTTTGGGTCAATCAAGACTCTCTGTACAGAAACTTGGACATACAAAATAACGCATGAGCCTACTAAGCCAAACGGCTATTCAATTTTTACAGTGTTGCACTTTCAGCTGGATCTCCGTTTATCCGAATTAAAAAGAACATACTGTATTTTCAGTAGCTCAAACGGAGATATGGCTCTAAAGTGAAAATATCACCGTTCTCCGTAAGCCCATGCGTCCCTATATCTGTACATGCTCGTTTGCTCTAAAAAGTACGAATTAAAAAACGGATAAAATGGCCCTATGTCCGCACTTCCAATGCCCGTTTGCCCTAAAAAGTATTAATCAAAAAAACGGACAAAACAGCCCTACGGCCGTTTGTCCGTATGCCCTAGTGAAGTATGATGCAGAGAAGTGCCATGTGGCATGAAGAAAACTGCAATCTATTAATTTCCTAAAAACCAAAAAACCAACAAAATCCGTGATCCGATTTGATCCACTGCCCTTCGGAGCGCCAGCCAAGCACCTAACCAACCAAACTAACCTGTAGCCAGCTAGAGTCAATATTGGCGCGCTGTACCAGGTCAGCAAACTGCGTGACGGCCTCCTTAGAGTTGACCACAGCTTCCCAGGGCACTCGAATCACTCGTTCTTCGGACTCGAGTGCTCGCGTGGCCAGTAGGCCTAGGCCGGCGTCGGGGTAGGCCGCTACGGCCACTCCTTTGGCCACGATTCCTCGTTTTCGACACCAGCGGAGAAACGGCTTAACAGCATCGTCTCGATCTATTTCCTTGCCGAACGGATTCTTCTGGTACTTTTGTATTTCCTTCAACGCTCGATGGAACTGCTCGAAATCGTGGTGTTTGTGGGACGCCTTGGTCGCGACCTTGATGGTTCGAGAACACAAGTCCTGGACATATTTTTCGTTGAGTTCTTTCGACGACAACTGACCCCCCTCTGTCGTTTGTCGTTCGCTGGTGGCTACTCCTCCCTTACTGGCCATTGCTCCCATCAGTGAGTAGACTCGAGTTGGTTAGTTAGTCACATATATTGAGTAAGGTGATATTAGTTAGTAGTTAGTGATTACTAATTACTAATCAGTGTAGTCAGTTCTCATGAAAGAACACGGCCTTAGGTTAAATTTGTTTCAGTTTGATTTTTGTAATTTATTTTATCCGTTTCTAGTTTCTTAGGATGTTACGTTTAGAATACGGGTAATTGCCACAGAAGTGACAGTAACATGAGTATTAAGCATCAAGGATCACAAAATTAGTTTATATGTACTTTCCAGCAAATGCGTAAGTTTATGATGCTTAGTTTTAACCCTTTCCCGCATACTGTTACATAAGTCTAAAAATTGCACTATCTTACACTAGTGAAACCTGTCGGCTTTATGTTTCACAGAATCGGTTACTTCACGAGGATGCCTTAGGTATCCGAGTGAAGCGAGCCGGTGGCCAAGTGGCTAGGCGTGACAGTCCTGCCACAAAGCTGCGCCTGTGACGCAGGCTCCGTCTGTGGTGACGGATCAAAACCCAGCCAATGACTGGACTTAGTGCATTTTTGAAATTTCATGCAGCAAAGGGTTAAGATGCTGGACTTAACAGTCACCTTATGTGCTTCATTACGAGTAATTAATTAATTAATTCATTAATATTCCATAATACATACGTAACAAAATGTTAAAAGTAAACACACTGCTAAAATGTATTTCAATTAGCACACGTAGTAATATTAATGACCTACAGGAAAGAGATACCGGCAAAACAATTCATAAACATGTAAATATCTGAAGCAGCCAAACACTTTTTACCAGACATCGAACAAAAACACAAATGTCAAACATTCATGACCACGGGGCTTAATCGACCAACTGAATCACTGAAGCTCAATTTTCAACACTTGACTGCATCGTGTTGTTTCACAACAACATTGTTTCAGAATTGCCCTATCTCACACTAGCGAAACCTGTCAGTGTAATGTTTCGCAGAATCAGTTACTTCACGAGGATGCCCCAGGTACACGAGTGAAGCGCGCCGGTGACCGAGTGGCTATGCGTAGCAGTCTTGGCACAAAACTGGACTGGTAAAGTACCTAGTAGTGGTACTGTAGTACTGTTTGTTATTAATTTGTAAATTTTTCTCGATAAAATTTGACCCTACTATGCTCTGCGTCTGAGAAGTTTTATTATTTTCCAAGTTATTTGAAAAATTAATTAAAATTAAATGTTGAAACAAATTTTTACATAGAATGTGTAAAAATTTTGAGACGATAACTTCTTCCGACTTTGCAGCTTAAGTGTATCAAAAGTGGGCAGCCACTTTTTAATAGTCTAAAATGTATAAGCGGTACACTTTTTCCTAATATAACCTTGTTGCATAGTCAAAACTGCCCCGGGGGCGGCGCGTCCAGGGGCCACATGTGCATATGTTCAGAATCTCAGACTCAGATATATTTTTGCGTTGGTGGAATCTTTCATGTTAAGTAACACTAGGAAGGCAGGTTGGTCAAAATGTGGAAGTGAAAGAATGCCAACTAAAAGACCATACCTGTATGTGTGTGGAAATGATGTAAAACTGTGCCGCACCGGTGTAGATTTGAACCAATCGTCTGATCTGAAATCAGATGCTCAGTAGATGCACTACCATCTGAGCCAACCGGGCTTGAAGGGCGAAATGGCCTGTGGCCTGCTCGAAAATTTGAAACAATTTATATAAAGCTATTTCTTTAAACTCGAGTTCTGCTACGGTTTCTGGGGTTAGGCTCTCACAGCTGCTGTAGTTCAAGGGTTGAAGAATGGTAATTCTTCAATCGCTAGTAAATACCGCCCCAATTCTTACCTTTTCCTTTTTGCAAAATAATGGAAAGCATAAAAAGGTCAATATGCTTGGCTATTCCACTTTACATAACCTAATTTCTAAAGAGCAGCATGGGTTTCCGAAAAAACATTCTACTTGCACTCATCTCTTGAATTGTGTAAATGCTTATGTAAAGCATTACACTTGACAAAGGTGAAGGACAAAGGTGAAGCTATTGATATGGATTTTTACGCGACCCCTCAGGGACCGTGTATACTGTATATACTATAGTCAGATTCTTAGATTCCTACGTTAAACGGGGTAGATTAAAATTCCAGTGTTAATTAACGCTAGAAGGGAAGGTACTTCGCTGTTCTGCATATACATTTCGCAAATGACAACTTGGGGAACTCTCAATACCTAGAGCTGCCGCAGCATGCAAAATATGCAGCTTCGAGACAATTGATCCGTCAAATTTTGGATCAGCAATTGGATACTTTGTAGTCGCACAACACAATACCATTGAATCCAGCCGATCTAATGAAACTTCTTAAGGTGGTAGTTTCGTATGTGCAGTTTTTGTCGCGATTCGCTCTAACCAACAGCTAACTGTATGAAATTTGGCACACATATGAGGCACTTTTAGGCAAACATATGGGCAATTTATTTGTTCTTTATAATCAGTTACACTATAGTTATAACAAAAAAAGTAGTGTTTTTGACATTTTTTGGCTATTTTTACAATATTTCGTAATTTTTACATAACTTTTTCTCAAAAACAGTATTGATTTTCACTAAATTAAAAAAAAAGAATCTAGATATTTTACTTAAGATCAGTTTGGAACGTTAAAACGCAAATTTTAGGAAATGTTGTTGTTTGACTGCTTTCAAGAAATTGTTTGACGCAACTGTTTTCAGGAAATTGACACTTTCTGAATTTAACTCCGATTTTCACTTTAAAATGATGTGATGTAAAATTTAAGCTACGCTACGCTTGAAAACTCGGCACCAAGCTAGATAAAGTTGTACCACAGTGTTGTGTCAAAACTCATGTTACCAACTGTTATATAACCAGGGTTATGAGCTCTGAAGTGTATCACCTCCATTTTTGACAAAAAACGCTCGAAAATACATGACAAGACGTGATGTTTTATATTCGTTTTACCTAGCTTCCGTATTGTCGTTTGAATGTATTAGCGGTTATATTGGAAGACAATAGGTCACTTTAGACTATGGTGGTGGAATTTATTGCCATGGTTGCCATGGCAACGCATACGAGTTCATTATACTAAAATATACGTCATGTACTCGAAAGTGTCAATTTGCTGGTTATGTGTGCAGTCTATATTCATAATATTTAACCAAAATGAAGAAAACTAAAATGTCTAGATTTCTTTGTTTGCAATTATTGATGGGCATTGTACTTTTTGTTTTCTCAAGCCATAAAGTTTTACGAAATTCAAAAAAGTTCTGTTTTGAAGCTTAGATTTAAAGTACTGAAGCAATTTGAAAACTTATCCAAATGAAACTATGCATGTATTGAGACACCTACCAGTGAATTTAGACTAATTTGAAATTAAACTTCATCAAGTCATATTCTTTTTATAATCAAACATAGCGCAAAAACATGAAAAAATGCAAAATTTGAGATTTTTCACAGCGTCTTTTGGATAAACAGTCAAAATTGTCAACAAAACAAATACATGAGCTTACGGTACCATTTTTTTGTCATTGAAATGCAAAAAACCGCTAATAAATAGCTTCTAAGACAACCGAGTCACAGCTCATCAAAAAAAGCTGCACATACGAAACTACCACCTTAATGCACGTTGTGCGCACTGTCGTGCTTGAACCACTAATTTACCTCAAATAGTAAGTGAGTGGTAAAAAATTATATTGCCATTTCAGGTAACCTGGGATGGTTATTCAAACAAAGGATTATGTTAACTGCCCTATCAAAGAGCAACACCGCTTCGTCTGAAACTCCACTAGAACTACTGTAGTTGTTGCGTAAGGTCAAGTTCAGTAAATACAAACTTTTACTGCATTATGATGTCTGTGATAAGTGAATTATAAGCTAAATATTGTATATTTTTTCCTTGACTGTATCCTTATTGTTTCATCTTACTTTTTTCTTTTTTTATTTTCAATCGAACTCATACATCTTATACCTTGTCATTGTCAAGAAGGTTGCAAATAAAAAATCGGCAAAAGTATAAAAACCCGTGTCCATGTTAGTACGAAGACACACAAAGACCAATACAAAATAAATACGACTTATATTGACACAGACAAAAGGAGGCAATTATTAAAACAATTAGATTTTACGATATCTTTGGCCGTAATCCAAGAAAGTTTTGACTTCAATGTCCATTAGTTTACCAAAATTTGGATCAGCAGAATCTATTTCATTGCAGATAGCAATCTTCTCGAGCAATCGGCTCGGTGTCGACAGAAGCAATCAAAACAGGGTTGCAAAAATGAAAATTCGGGGGGTGATTGGGATTATCTGCAAATTTGTTTTCACAGACACGAACAGAAGGTATTTACAGGTATTTACATTGTTTTTTTAAATTGAAACAATGCAAACATTGCCAGTAAGTGCAATCATTTTTGGTCGAAAGTTTGTAAAATTCATTACAAAAACCAGGCCGATCAACAGTATAATACAAAAAACTGGTTTGCCAAATTTGGAAATACCATATCGTGAGTCTGGAAAGTTATCTCCCATTTCGGATACGAAAAGCAAACCATGGAGTGATTATGAATGAAAACCTTGTCTATTTATAGAGTAAAATTACATTAATCTTGTTTTATTGGCCAAGTCTCCCGCTGATAATCGTTGTAAAATTTCCATTCATGGATTGGGAAGGGATTGGATTTCTATCGAAGACACGATTGGGTACCAGTTCGCAAACTTTTTGGGCCCAGTTCGCAAACTTTTCAACTCATTATTAATTAGTGCCGGTTCGCAAACTCGTAGTACCAGTTCGCAAATTTTGTTTTAGTAGGCAAACATAGTATTATTTACGTATTTATTATTTTTACGTAACAAAGACCTCACACAAAAGTGTATTACATTCTTACCCCCTGCATATTAACTCATCAACACACCTGTTAAAGGTCAAAGTTCACTGAGCAAACATATGAAAGAAATTGAATGCATAGAAATTTCACCTCCCAAGTTGCAGATAATGAATGTAAATATTACAACAATTATCAGCGGGAGACTTTGGGCAGTGAGACAGTGTTCTTGTATTATAGTGTTGATTTTTGGTTGCTGATAAACAAACTTTTGTCATTATGTAATGCACATATCTTGATTTGGTAAAACTGTCACGGTAAAACTACGAATGTAAGTGTTTGCCTTTGCTTTTCGTAACTAGGTCTAATTCGAGCGGTTTTGCACTTTTAATCGAGAATTACATAATCCTTTGTGTGAATAACTGTCCCAGGTTACCTGAAACGTCAATCGGTGTTTCAGGTAGGATTTCTTACCTCAGTTACTAAATTCGTGTTTGACGCAAGATATTTATATTGTTCAAAGTCATTTCAAAACTTAGAGCCGTACGGTTTCTCTCGTAACTTCCTCCTGTGGCGCTAAGCGTTTATCAAGGGTTTCCAAAATAAAGTCATTGCTCATCTTTTTGTTGTATCTATGTAAAGGAAAAAATTTAATGGGTTCACTCATAATTACTGACTGTTGTCACTCAAAACGTGGTAGACTAGTGCAGACGCTGTAAGAGGCAATGCCGACCATAAATGGCAGCAATTAGACGAGCATAATAACAGGAGGGCCAATTAACAGGAGTTGTAATACAGCTGTTGTATTGACCTTATGATCTAACATAGGGAGGTAACATAACAAGTGTTACGACCGTATGACCTGCCCATCAAAACGATGGCCATCAAACTGACCAACCGGCTGCCATAAGACAACCCTTGACTTGTAATCAACCCTCTGAATCAGGCACGAACAATTTGTCAACAAGGTGCAATTCTAGCAATACGAAGTTGCACAGGCACTCACGAACTAATCGATCGAGCATCATTCCGAAATGACCAAGCGAATCTTATTTTCATTGGGCGTCCGAAACATACCCCATCGGCATATTTGTTATCCGATAACAGTTACTTGTCGGCGGCCTTGTCTTTTCGAATACTAAACACCTCATTGAATACGTGCATTTTGTGTAACTTGACCTGCCCTACACTGCTCAACTCTTGTACAACCTGATCCCAAATTCAAATAACATGACCACATTACTGAACAATGCCCAATTCTTATACCTACGAGTAAACGGGCCGTAAATATTTGCCCAAGAATTTGTTTTCATTGCGGTTCAATATCTGGCGGCGTCAATGTCGCCTTTGATCCACCGCTTACTCATTAAACCGAACACGACATACGTTTTTGTAGGAAGTCATCTATTTTTGTCTGCTGCTGGAATTTCCAACCCTCCAACCCCTCTCCCTAGACTCTCCGGCTATAATCTGTACGGCAGGTTGCTGGGCATTGTGGCGGCCAGATTCCAGCGCCACAACATGCCACCCATCGATCTTTACAACTGGTGCGATCATCCACTAATTAGTGAACCAGTTAAAACATTGCTGGCAATTGGGGATTTTGACGTCAACTACATCAAAAGTCTGGAACGCGGTCACGTACATAATTAGCGAGAGTGGTGCCAAAATGACACATGTGCCGCTTTTTTGAAACGTATCCAACCAACCAATTTTCTTTATTATAACCAGCGTCGGGTATAACGACATTAACAGTCAAACCTGGACGTTGAGAGGGCCATCGCAGCTGACCTCGGAAGGCCACCGGCCAGAGATACGGCCCGAAATACGGCCCGCCACCGGCCCGAGATACGACCCGCTAACGGCCCGCAGCCCGGCCCGCCACCGGCCCGAGATACGACCCGCCACCGGCCCGCAGCCAGTCCGGCCCGCCACCAGCCCGCGGGCCGGTGGAAATTGCAGGCCCGCAATTTCGCGGGCCGGGCCGCGGGCCGGGCTATTACATAGCAATCGCGGGCCGAGCCCGTGTCACCGACCCGCAAAGAACTGTAGTCAGTAGTATCTGTGGTCGCGACTACGACTGAAACCTCTACAACCACAAATCGCACTAATCAACCCATTTCGACACAATCACAAACAGACATAACTGATTCTGTCACGGATAATACGTCATACAGCAAAGCTGTACAAATGGACACCAGTGAACCTGATTATGAAACACTAGAGCAACTCAACCCACAGTCAACTGACATTGAAACTTCTAACAACATCACGCGAAATGACCCCCCACCAGGTTTCTTTAATATCAACCCAACGCCACAGCTACAACCGGCCCATCTATGGGACTCTCAACCGCCCATCACAACTGTCGCTCCCCACGGTGCCGCCCCTGACATCCAACCTAAAATCCCCAGATATCGTCATGTTGGCCAAGTGCCGTTTTTCTAGACTACTGAAACCATCCAGTTATCTGAAATTCTTCAATAATCTTTTGGCAACTTAACTTCATTCTACAAAATAGGTATGTTACCTACTGATGATTTGGACTGTGTTTGTAGATTGTGTTTCAACCCCCTCATGTACAATAAATAGTACATGTTTAACAAAAATAAATCACAACAAAAACTGTTAGTTTCAACGTTGTGTATACTTACGGCTGCGTACATGTTATGTATGATCCGACACACGCTCGCACCAACGGTGTTTTTGGTCAATAAATAAATGTATTTATTGCTGCGAACAGCAACAACAAACAAGCAAAGCTCATGCCAAATGGACATGGTTATATCAAACCTATATTATCACTCAACTTTCAAATCCATGGCACAGCTCGGCCTTAGCCCCTACGCAAGTTCCACAATTCTACGCTTCCATGACTCAAGCTCCAGGCGTCTTTTCCCCAAATCTGACGAACGGGCCGGCCGAAACTAACCCCGCCTTTCTGGTACTCGCATCGACCCCTCGGGCACCCACCTTTTTTCACGCCCAAGTCCCCACGGCGACCCAACCTGTAAGCCAGGTCTATGCCCCGCTAGTACCACAGGCCACTTTGGTAACGCCCCTGCCAACCACGGCAACGACAACAATAGCGGCCCCGGCATCACTACCCCCGGCCCTCGCAGGTCCCCTCTGCGATGGCCTCCCCCACGGCGCAGCGAGTGGCGAGCACTCTGTCTGGGATTCCACCAGCAAGCGCGTCGTCCTACGCCCAGACATCGCAGCTTCCTAGACTCCCATCGGTGGACCCAGACCCCCAAACGGAGCCAGTAAGCATTTACATCTGTCGCGGCCCCGACGTTGTTGGAGAATTCAGACTGTAAACTGTCAAGAAAAGCTGTATTTTATCACCCTATTGTTACTGACTGCTTGTTCTGAGTTCCGGAAAGGGGACAACGGGAGCTTTTAGACACTGGCCTTTATCCCGAGGGCTAATCTCCCCTTGTCTCGTTTCTGCTACCTTACATTTAATAGATTTTGCGGAGTTTCGGTTAGACCGTTTTAAGAGACTGTTGCCGTTGAGACCTTGCCTAGACATTAGATTAATCGGTTACGCAAGCTGTAGACCTGGTCACATGTATTGAGATAAATTCTGGACAAATTTTTTGTAGGTAGGGAGTGTAACAGCCTAGAATCATACGTACGCGATATTTCAACTAATTTAAAAAACTAGTCGAGAATCAGGTCTAGAACCTAAACACCCTTAACTTGAACTTTAAAATTGTTTTAGAATCTAGGAAGCTAGCCTAAACCTAAACTTTTAACTTGTTATCTGTTCCAAAGTTTGGTCTCTTATAAAGTATTGTAAAACTTGAGTTCGTTGTTATTTAAATCGCTAAAGTCTTAATAAAGGGCTGGTTCAATTCTTGTCCGTTGTGCTTACGGTAGTTCGTAGGCTTGAACTTGTTAGTGTGGGTGGTTATACAAATATGCAAATGAACTTTATTAATTGCAAAACTGTGTGCGTACGTGTGTAATTACAGACAATATAACGCAGACCACATTATAAAGAACACAGCTTCACAACAGATGCAATTAGTTCTCACACTCATGCACGCATAGACCCGCACGAATGCACATGTCAAGACCGCACACACGCGCACACAACTTTCACCTAAGTACACACTGCCATTGTGCAGACTCATTCGAAAGAAGCCTGCTTTGTTGTGGCGCTGTAGTTAAAACATGTGCAGTACCTACATGTACAACATGATACGCATGCCCTCGCCGCGAAACAATCAGGTTGGCATTAACAACCAATTAATTCGAAAAACACCAAGAAACAGGAATGAATAAATATCTAATGCTGAATTCAAAAATATAATTTTATACGACGGTTGAAGGAAGAGCAGAGCGAGTGTTGCCGCCATCAAGTACCCTCCCTGAGTTATATTGAAAATAGAATGGGATAATAAAATAATCCCTACGGTTAAGCATAGCATTTGTTAATTTTAACTCTTAGGTAGGAAGACAAGCCTGCGTGCCAAGGCGCAGCAAGAATAGGTTATATGTCAGCAACTGAGGTGGAAGGATCATGTGCTTACCTGACGATTTATTAATTTTTGGGTTGCCAACCACCCGCGAAGCAGTGGTGCAACCCGTTGTATTCATATTCCTGATGTTGGTGTTGTTTCCTGTGATCACAAATCTGTTACTCGTTTTTCTGTGAAGTTAATGGGATGATTGGTGCTAAACATTAATGAGGGAACCCCCCCTATCAGTAATTGTCTTCCCCAGCTTGATGACCCCCCTGACCCCACGGGGGACCGGGTCACTTGATCTTCATAAAAGATGAAACACAAGAGGGGACCCTAGTGAACTTGAAAATTTTTTTGTCAGGGAATTGGACAAAAATTTGTCTGTAGGGATAGTTTGGTGACCTAACCACAAATTTGGGGTTATTTTTTACCCAGAACTCCCCTGAACCCCCTTATGACCCCTCAGGGTACCCCCTTCTAGGGGGTCCTAAGGGGTCAAATTTTCGAAATTTAGATTTTGACGTTCCTTGTGGTAATTTGAGTCCCTGAACACGAATCTCAGGTCCATTTTTGCCTAGGACCTGTCTGGACCACCTTATGAGTCCCTCAGGATACCCGGTCCTGGGGATAAAAATGGGTCACATTTTTGAAAATGAGATTTTGATGTTTTTCTTGGTAATTTGGGCCCCTGAACACGGATTCGAGTTCCATTTTGCCTAGAACCGTTTTGGACTTTACTATGACGGCAACCGTAAATGTTTGTTTGCCAAGGATGGAGGATTTTTTGCTGACAATGGAGGGTGCACTGCCTAAAGCACTTTTGGTCGAACTTTAGTCACGACATTGTTGGTACACAGGCTTATGCTAAAATCAATTCACAAGAAATACTTTTAATAAAAGTTTTCATTTACATTTTATGTAATAAAATGATATTTACATAGGATTCAGTGCCTAGATACATTCCATATTGCAAAAAAATAACATAAAAAAATAGAAAAACTCAGAGCGAAACTTAAATAAAAAACAAATCGCTGACAGTTTATAAAGGTGCACTACCTCATTTTTGCACTGTTCTACGTCCTTCTTGCTTTTCACCACCAAAACCTTCAGCTTCTTTACATTTCCTTCCGATTTTTCCAACCCTGTCTTCATGGATTCTGTAAAATATAAATTGGTAATTCCATTTCCCACAGACGTATATCAGCTTAAAAAACAAAAAAATACAGCTAGTAAGTGACCAAAACACTTGAAGTGAACAAGACGGTACCACAGTCACTAGTCAGTAACTCAGTAGTACGCAAGTAATAACTAAATCGCTAGCATGGTTTCGGAATGTAAGAATGTAACAGTCTGAACTGAGCCTTCTCTGACAAATTTATTGAATATATCAATACATCCATCAAAACTCAAAACTCAGATAAATATATCCAACCCATTTCTTTATTTAGCGATTTGATCTCTTGCAGTCGCGCATCGGCCAATTTTTCCAGCTTGGCGATAGAGGCTTGTCGGTCGTGCAGTTGCTGTTGTAGATTGCTCATGCTGCGCTCATAGTCGGCCATCTCCAGACTCCACACGGCGCTGTGGTGGCTAGCCTTAAGCATTAAGAGTTAAAAATTAAGAAAAGGCATTTAATATATAAAAATCGCAAGCTTCACAACCCTTTAAGAAGGTGGCATCACTACCTGGTCAATTTCAAAAATATACATAAGTCCTGGTAACAAGAGTTCATGATAAGATATCAGCAATTTAACTATGATCAAGAGCACATAATAGGAAAAGCATGACACTCTTCTATTATGCATTGGGCGTTGCGTTCAATGCGGAGCGCAAACTAGCCCATTTTTGTACCGTTTTGAGAAGGGGCACACCCCCCTCATCTTAAGACCCTGTACTGATCCGAGGGGGGGGCACGGGGTTGAGAAAGGGATCTTGAACTGAGGGAGGGGGTACCCCCTCTCTAAACCGTACATAAAAGCCCTATTTTGCGCTCCGCATTGGACGCAAACTTCCAGGCATAATAGAGAGGGTGTCATACTCTGCCTATGGTGTACTCTTGCTATGATGTAACTATGATGTACTTTTGATGCTACCCATGGTGAAATTCTGAAATCTTCATGACTACTTTATGGTTCAAAAAGTACTTCTTGTGCATCCTTCAGCTGTTGTTTTGTCTTCTCCAGCAAGTCTGTGGTGGCCGAGTGGGCGGCTGCTTCGTCCGTTGCTTTCTGGGCAAGCAGCTGATTTTCGTCTTCCGTCTAAAATTTTCAAAAAAATTGGAGTTTTACTTGACGGTTGAAAAATTGGTTCAGTTGCCATAAACAAGAAATTTATTGTGCTATCAGCGCTATGAGCAGTGTGATTTATTTATAATTTTTATATACATAATTTTGAAAAAAAAACGATCCCAATCCCAACCCAGAATTCTATACAGTGCTAGTTTTTTTTCAATGTGAGTGTTTTTACTCCGAAGTCATCCTCACGAACTAAATTTAAAATCCATGTATAACTACACTCTGAAACTTGAAAAAAGCTTGGACAAAAAATGTAACATCCAAACATACCACCAATATTTTTTCTTGCAACTGTCGGCATTTTTCAATCTCTGCTTTAAGCTTGGAAGCGATGTCATTTTTATCCTGATTTAGCATTGAAATTTGTTCATCCAGCAACATAACGCGAGCCGACAGTTCGTCAATATCCGCATCTTTTTCCAAAACAGTTCGCTTTAGGGCATCAACCTCCGCGCTGGACATTTCTTCTCCAGTTTCTGCCGTATTCCTGGAAACCATTGCCTTCAGCTCAGCATTTTCTTGTTCTAGTTTCCCTATCATTTCATTCAGTTCTATTTCCGCCGTCTGCGATTCGTCGACTTTCTCCTGTAGTCGTCCTATTTCAGCTTTTCGTTTGTCCAGCTGCAAAGTTAAATCATGAATTTGATTTTGCAACTGGTCAACGTTTCGTTTCAGTTCATCTTGTTTTTCAGATTGTGTCGTTTTTTCCTCTGACGTCGTGGACTCGAGGCTTGATAGCGATTCCATCAAGTGGTCATTTTCTCGGCTTAATTTTCGCACATCTTGCGAAAGTTTGTCGTTTTCTTCTTGTAACTGAATGATCATTTCACGAAGATCATTTTCCGCAGTTTCAAACTGATCTAAATTCGACTGTAGTTTGTCAATAATGTCATTTTTGGTAGCGATTTCTTTTTCAGCCGCCGTCAACTTTTCTTGCAATCGACCCTGTTCTTCAGACAAACTAGTGTTACAACCATAACCCGTTTCTAAACTATCACAAATAGTCAATAAAAAGTCCAGTTCTGACACAGTATAGGCCAGCGTACCAGCTACCCTTCTTATCTGTTCAGTCTTTTGGGACTCAGCAGAGTTTTTATCTTCTTGTTTCAGTGGATCTTCTGCTTCGCCCCATCCCTCATCAGTCCAATCCGAAACTTCGTCAGCCGGTTGCGAATTTTCACGTTCTGATTTGACATCTAATTTTTTCTGCAATTCAGAAATAACTTTTTCATAGCCGCTTCTCAAAGTGTTCATTTCTGTATTTGAAGTTTTCGCAGACAATTCATCAGTATTAATTGATTTTTGAGTTGTTTGTTGCAACTGCGATTGCAATTCTGCAATTGTATGTTGAAACTTCGCCGTTTCTCGTTCTCTGTCCGCTTGACTTCCATCAAATTGTTGCTTTAGATCAGCCGCATATTTTTCCAAATCACCAAACTGTTTTTCAACGTCCTGTTTAGCAACCCGCAACTCTTCGATCTCAGTTTCCTTAGACGTCAGCAATTTCTGCAACTTTTCCGCATTTTCTTTGCAATTTTTCAGCTCATTTGCATATTCTGCCGCACTTTTTTTCTGAGCCAGGCGCAGCTCATGGTTTTCCTCGCTGAGCGTAGCCAGTTCATCTTCTAGGTCGATTTGTCTTTGACGCAAGTCGCGGACGATTTTCACACTATCCGACGATTCATTTTCGATTTCATCAATTTGCTGCTCAAGCCGGCTACACTTTTCTTTCCACTCTCTCAGCTGCTGTTCACTTTCATCGCGTGTCTGCTGAGTATCCTGAAAAAAGAAAGAACCTAATAAAACAGCGAAAAGCATTCAGAGTCGATTCATGCTCACTGACGTATGTCTGTTCAGCCGACAAAATTACGAAGTAATCACGCCACAATGTGATCTTATATACAATAAGCGGCGTGATTGTTTCGTATTTTTGTCGGATGAACGAACATACGGCTGTAAGTAAGAATCGGCCCTAACATGGACTTCTGTTGACTTCATTGACTTGTGTTGGGGATGTGATTACTGGATGACTTAAAAAAACTTTAAAATTTTTGAATTCTGGCACCACCAACTTTCAATACTTACAAGGGGGGGGGGCCCTGGCCCGCGCGTTCTTCTGCGAAGAACGCTAATCGGTTTTTCTTTTTCTTGGCCCGTGTTTTCTGCACTTCTTTTCAGCTGCAGCCAATTTTTCCTGCAACGTGGCAATCTCCTCCGCAGAAGTTTCGGCATCGTTTGACTGAAAAAGTACAAAAAATATGTCGACTGCTAATATATTAGCTTTTCTACTAACATTATTGTGCCTTGTGATCCGATAGTTGCACTGTAATGGTGCCAATATTGAATATTTCAGTAATACACGGTAATATAATATGTTAATATAAAACACAAAAATACTATATGATTTACTGTATGTATAAATACATACACTCATACAAATTTTCATAGTATGCAGTGAAAAATCTTACAAACGAAAAATTTATATACATATTTTGCTAAAATAGCGATATATATTCCTCTTCCCAACACTTGAAAATTTTACTACACGTTCACACAGATTTAATTTTTATAAAAGGTCACTTAAAAAATATACAACTTGGCACAATATATCATACGACAATACGATAACCAAGGCAATTCTATCCCCACCACTCTATATATACATTATACAACTATTGAAACAATCCCCTTCGCCTAGGTTGATTCATTAATTCAGCAGTGCTAGCAGTTCTAATTAGAACACTTATTTTCCTGTATACATTCTACTTCTACTACAGTGTAGAATATACACACATAATATATACGTATAAACATACACAGTGCGTGTAGCCGAGAGAGGCCTGTTAATGCCAGCCTATGCTTGCAGGGAAAAGCCGTGCTACGTCACAAAGCCTTATTAACAATCATTGCGTAATCACTAGAGTACAGCTGCCCCATCTCAAGAGTAGACCTGGCCAATCACAATACCGTAATAACAAAACTTTTTTCTGCGCTTACTGGCTGACATATAATATAATACCTAATATTGTATATATATATATATATATATATATATATATATATATATATTATATATATAAAGCTAACCTTTGCCAGGCGATCCTCTAGTGTTGTTTTGTCTCGTGTCAAACCTAAACACACAAGGAGACACTAATGAAATGGACAATATAATTATATTGCAGCACGTGTTAGGTGCGAAGTGTGTTGGCAGGATAACGAGTAAACAGCAGTATAATTAATTTTCATTTCATCCACTTTTCGTTGTTTTCCTATTACATATATAAGCTCTTTTTCACAGCGAACGGAAAGACGAAACAAAATGACTAAAATCATTGGAAACTGTATATACAAAAGATACCCATGGAGAAGGAAGATTATTCAATGGAAAATGGCCGCTGATTATAAATTTCCGCAAGTTTATCGAACAAATTTGCGGTGATGGCCCCAATTTTCACAGTTTTTTTAGATATTACCAAATTTTTGGTATTTTGAACACTTTTTTGATCATTTTGAGCAGACTTGTAAAAGAAATTTCAGTCTAGGTGCTTGTCTTCCAGTCTGAAATCTGCAGGTGATGTAGAGGTACCCCCCTCCCACCAATCTACACCGATGATCTCCAAAAGAGGTTTGTTTCACCGTGCCAATAGCGAAACGGGATGGATCGCTGCTGAAGCTAAACCGGATATTAGAAAGAGGTATGTTCTAAAATTGAGATTTGGGTCTAGGGGCGAACTACAAACCATTTATTTACAATTTTTTTGCTCTGACTATCTTGCTGAATATATACATCGTGTATACGTACGTACCGTCACATTTTGCTTTCAACTTCTGTAACTGTATTTGTTGTTTCTTCAGAAATCCAATCAAATCTTCACGTGAAAGACTGTCTAGCTGGAAAAGTAAATTAGCAGCGTTGCTGATTGCGCGTGAAAAACTATTGTAAAGAAACAAAAGAAAATTAAATAATTCATTGACGTACAATGAGCAGCATTAATATGAACCCAAGACTTTGAAATAATTAACCTTTACATCTGCAGCAGAAAAGTTGAATATTTCAAGTGAAAGAGAATAACAATTAAACAAATTTCAATAATTTCTCGAATACAAAGGAAATAGTTGGATATAATATCATTCTCAGATTTGCTAAAATATATACATGAAACTCCAAAATCTATTCTTCTGAAGAACAGTTTGACAATAAAGTACGTATATACGTATATAACCTAAGCAAATCCTTTAAAAAAGAATGGTAACAAAACGACGGAAAATATGGTAACAGTCACGTGACGGACCTTTGAGCCTAATCTTGGGGAAGGAGATGGATCCGAACTGCAGGTCGAACGCGGAGATTCCATGCGCAAGACGTCACGGCATTTTGGTGAAAGACTTGAAGAAACAAACAAAGAAATCAGGGTAGGCGCGATAGCGCCTAAACCTAGAATAGGAACGACACTCCACATTGCGAAACTTTAAAATGAATTTTTTTAATAACTAAAAATTTATGTAAGCAAATCGGTTTTAATTTGGTGTGTGCACGTGCCTGGGGGAGGGCTACATGCTGGCCAAATTTCAGTGAAATCGGTCAAGTATTACCCGAGATATAAAAAATCGCCTCCCGCAAACTCGGATTTTTCCGTCTTTTTTTTCCCCGACGCATAACTCAAGAAATCCCTCTTGGCGAGGCACTTTTTTGTGTTTTTCACATTTGTTCTGGTTGGGAATAGTGTAATTAACAAAATGGTGTTCTAGGCTTTTGCCGTTTTGGCTGTGCTGGGAGGGGGGAAAGCCCTTTTTTGGGCCTCGAAAAATGGCAAAGTCGAAAATTCAATGGCGCCAGCTTTTGAGAAGTCACGCAAACAGCCCAGGTCTGATGTCTTGCATGCATGGTAGTGTAGTGAGGTTGTAGTGCGTCTCCCCTTTTGGAGTCGATCGTGTCACTGTAGGCCTAGGGAGGGGGTGCGGAATGTAATTTACGTGTATTAGGGGGGTAGCCTACCCATGGGCAGTACAGCCAAAACCGTTCTAGATGGAGGTCTGTCGTTTCGTATGCGAATATAAAGCCTATGCTGTGCATTTCAGCGTGCTATTAGTTTTGTTGTCAGATATACCTAGTAGCCAGAACTGGTGCATCCCCCTCTGATACCCTCGAAAACATGGTTTTTTCATGACTTTGTCAATGTATAACGCTTTTGTGGGTAGCCGCTTGTTCTGTATTGTTCACACAACACAACATACAGGTGTAGGGGTGTCAGTTAATATTGTTTGGTCAGTGTCATATATGTTGTTGCATTTTGGCATACCTGGCAAAGTGCCAGAATGGTCAATTTGACCAAATTTATGAATTTTGTCAAATTTGTTGAAAAACTGTGGAAAAGGTTAATTTGAGGTGCTGAACGGGAATATAACGTTATTTTGACGAAAAACTATTGTTTTCATCCAAAATAGTGCTCAGTGGTCATCTACGGTTGTGTGTACTAGACAGTAACTATGTAGGCACTAGGTAGTGTATGTGTAGCCAAAACGGTGATAGATGGGGGCCTGTCGTCTTGTATTTGAATATAAACTCATACATTGTGCAGTACAGCGTGGTATTGGATTTGTTGTCAGGTTTACGTAGTAGCCAGAACTGGTGCACCCCCTGTGATACCGTTGAAAAGATGATATTGCATGATTTTCTCAGTGTATAACGCGTTTATGGATAACCTCTCGTTCTGTATTTCTGGTGCATCTTAATACATAATTGCGGGGGTGTCAGTTGATATTGTTTGTTACGCGTGGTGTGCACTGGTCCACTTTCGTAACCCTGGCAAAGTGCCAGAATGGTCAATTTTTGAATATTTTAAATTTTTTTGAAAAACCGTGAAAAGGGTTAATTTGAGTTGCCGAGCACGAATATAACGTCACTGACCAAAATTAATGTATATATTGATTATTAACCCAAAATAATGACAAATACGAACAGGCCAATAGTGTACTGTTAGTGCCTTTGTAGAAATAGTGCAGCATATGCATGCGCGACTATCACTTTTCAGAATGTAATCATACAATACACAATCCAAGTGTCAGCTTTCTTGTCGTCAAGTAAAATTGCTGCAGCGGAAAAAGAGATAGGATTATTATAAAAATGCCCTTCCACCATGGGCAGCAGTGTGGGTAGAATAGGAAAGTTGGCTGATCTACAGCGGAAAAATGCTAATAAGCTTGTCAAACACCCGGGACAAGTTTTGCAGTCGAATAGGGAAACTCAGCTTGCTAAATGAAGCGGACAAGAATGTCCAGAAGAAATAATTGTTCATCTATAATATAATCAATCGATCGCCATTTTTATTGTTACGTATGTAAATGTAGTTTAATGTTTAAGCTTATATAAATTCTACAGTTATTTCTATTAACTAGAGTTATACGGTTGTATTGTAACATTTTATGATTCGTATTGAATATTAGTCGTTAATGTCTATATAATAATATATATAATGTTAAGTTGAAATGCGCCTTTACTCATTTGTAATTTTTAGGAAAGATGTCTATATACAAAATAAAAATAGATTGCGCATGGAGAAATTTAAATGAAATATGTATATAGGTACCTATCTGCAGAGTATAACTTTATAATCTCTATACACCTGACTTAAGTCCTGAGTTTCTAGTAAGTGTCGAAAATGTTTTTCCTTTCCTAATTATTCGCGCGAATAGGGTGCAGAAAGCACTAACGTGTCGCAGGGCGACTGCTATTCTGACGCAACTCTTGTCCGCTTCATTTAGCAAGCTGAGTTTCCCTATTCGACTGCAAAACTTGTCCCGGGTGTTTGACAAGCTTATTAGCATTTTTCCGCTGTAGATCAGCCAACTTTCCTATTCTACCCACACTGCTGCCCTTGGTGAAAGGGCATTTTTATAATAATAAAGAAAAAAAATGTCAAAAATTACAGTGCGGTTCACGAAGGCAGATTTTACCACACATTTGTAGCCACGAAAATATGGGTGGCGTGAGCATTACTTCGTCATATAGGCGGTTCAGCCAGTAGTACTGACGGAAGGAGTAAATCTGACCCAACCCCAGGGTTTTTTAGGTCTACGAGTGGGTCCAAACTCAAGTTCTCTTAACTGGACCCAGCAAAAATTAACCTGACCCAAGCCAGACCCATGCTCATAATTCGAGACCTAACTATTTAAATTAGTCCAGTAAGTTACCCGACTGAAAATAATTTTCGATACGTCTCTAACTGACCAAATATGGCTTAAAAAACAAAAAAGTTTCCAGGTTTCCCGGGGGTTGCCGCCCCCAGACCCCCACCCTAAATTTTGTGGCTGACTATTCCTTGAAGTCGTTTCCCGGGTCCTCTGGGCTGGGCTCGCCCAATATGTACAAGCTATAACCGCCTCGCCTTCCGAAGAAAGTTCACCGCCGTCAGGGGCTCGTCCGCAAGGAAGTTGGGTTGACCCCCTTCCAGCTGCCTAAGCCAGAAGGGTGTGTACCGGACAGTCAATAAGTAGGTGTTACAAGTCCTCTTCGTCATGGTCACAGTCCGGTGATTCTGTGTCTATATGAAGCCAAATCTGTACAGTGGCCCTTACGACGGAGATGGGCCAACATTACTCTGCTTTTTTCGGCGTGACGGTTCATGTTGAAACTATTTCTTGTTATGTTTTGTTTATCAAAGCCTATGCATGTCTACATGAGTACATTATACTGTGTTTATTTGTCTAATGCACAGTGTAATGGGAAAATCATTTTTTTCAATTATATACCCGGTCGGAAAAAATTTCTGGAACGTCTCCACTTGACTAATTTTCGCCTAAAAATAGAAAAAAAATCTCTACTTGTTTCTGTGGGCTACCGCCCCCAAAACCCTACAGCTGTGTGACTAAGTGATTTTTGACTTACACAACTCTATTTTTTGTGTCCAAATTGCGAAAAAGGAGATTTCATTTTATTACAAAAAATCGAAAATTCGAAAAGTCACTCCCCCCGAAAATTTTTTCTGGGTACCTAGCACAAAACGATCTGCTACTAGAGCCCTCAGCACCTGCTGCAAGTCTATGTAAGTATATATATTTCTCTTGCGTCTAATGTACCTAACAACAAACCAAAGAGTCAACTCCGGCATATTGGTTGGAAAGCATAAAGGCATCTTACACTGAAAAAACCAGTCTAAGGCGTTCTATTTCAGTAATTTAGAACATAGTGTAACCACTAATTCTACACGTATAACCAAGAGTACATAATAGCTTCTCACTCTATATAAAAGAAGAGTGAGACACTCTCCAGCATGCCTGTGTTCTAGCACAGGTAGATGCGCTGGTCGTTTTCAGGCTACATGTTGACATTCTGTGCAACATGTGGATGGCCAATCAGCGCGTTGACTCTGCGCGTAACACACTTTAGTATATAATCGCTGATGCCTTGATAAGCATTACGATATGGATAAAAGCTTAATAATTCATTATTTATTCGTACACTGCTTGCAAAAACATTAAAAAAGGTCTGCAAATACCTTTAGGTATATTTTGGCAAACTTTTAGCGAAATTGATTGAGAAACTTTTCTGAATTTGTTCAAAGATTCTCTTCTCAATCAATTTTGCTAAAAGTTTGCCAAATTATCCCAAAGGTATTTGCAAACCTTTTTTAATGTTTATGCAAGCAGACTATAAATGGATAATGAGTTATTAACCTATTATCTCTATCCTGTTTCATGATTGGAGGACGTGCACAGGCGTCTGCCAATCAGAGAATAGGAGCTCGCTTCTGATTGGCCATCCACATGTTATGTTGCACAGAATGTCAACAAGTAGCCTGAAAACGACCAGCGCATCTGCCTGTGCTAGAACACAGGCAGGCTGGAGAGTGTCTCACTCTTCTTCTATATAGAGTGAGACGCTATTATGTACTCTTGGTATAACATATGTCAGAATGTAACACATTATACTGCGTTTAACAAGACTGAGCTAAGACTGCTTTTATGCATTCCACCAATCATGTCGATTTTTCCGGATCGTTAGGAATAATACAGCGAGCAAGAATCAGAATCAAGAAATAAGCCTCACCCTAGAGTTTCAACTTATTCCCCCTGAAGTCAACTTATATACCTCCCCTAAACTTACAATTTTATAACCTTGCGTACGCATGACAGGCAAAATTACATAGCTAAACCAAGCCACTTTCATGCTTGTGGATTGCTTACTCGCAATTAGTACTAGCTAATTAAGTCTTCTTTTCAAAAAAATATTTTCGGTGGCAAAATCTACTAGCTACACTTGATAGCTGTCTTTTCTATAACTGTTACTGACACGGTCTTTGTATTGTACAGAAACTAAAATCTTAACTACGGGAGGCCCTTAGAAGTCAAATAGCACCATGGTAAACAGGAAGACTGAGTCCAAATAGACTACTAAGGGTAGCCAGCCTTTTGTCAACGTCAAGTAGAGGCTCAAGTCACTCAGTCACTTAGCCACTAGCTTACGATGTGACTCAAAGGCAAAATCTAAAGTTAAAAATCTACTTTTACCTCCAATATTATCGAAACGACTTCAATAGAACAATTATTGGGTCAGAAAACTTTAACCCAATCTAATGGTGAATTCGATTTGTCCGTAGTTCGTCTTGAAAGCTAATATATAAACGTTAAAAATATTTTGCTGTACGAAACTTCGATTTTGTGGTAATTCTATTCGATTCTTCGCTTCACGTCACAAGCGGTTATTAGTCTATTTTTGAGCACTGAGCAATCATGTTATTTTGAAACGCTCTGTTTTTGATATGTTCCATCCAATGCTCTGCAATGAATCATACTGACAACGGCACGTCTCTTCCCCAAAGAGATAATCATCAAATTAAAACGTCACCCACAGATCTGTCGGCGGTGGAGGTGTTTTCAGTCAGTCAGACTGAACTGAGCTTAACGGACATACGGCTGTAAGTATGAATCAACCTATATAAAATCTACTAAAGCTGGACAACTCTAAATGCTGTGACTATTTATATATCAACCCACAATTAGTCATGAAAGCCGAAAAACTGAAGAAATAGTGATTTTCACGAATTACACATCATACATAGAACACAATAATAATTTACTGGCGAAACAATCAAATGCAAACAAACGTGACAATTCCAGAAGAACGTGAATATAATATACTCGTAAAATTAATAATAAAATTCACAAAATATAATAGTTAAAATAAATTAAAATATATATAAGATTGATGATAAAATTTAAAATCAATAAGTTTCCACAAAATATAATCTAAACATAATATAACAGATGATAATAAGAAAAAACAAAATTGGAACTGATTATTGTAAGCAATGAAAAACTTAGTCAACATGTATACGTCGATAATACATGAAAAAAATAAAAAATATATACCACAAAAATCCACAACTAAAACAATATATACCACAGTTACGCTAAACAATAAAATACAAACCTACAGTTCCACATGCACATAATATACTGCACAAAGTCTTACACATGCATACAATATACTAAAAGTAATAAATACAAAAATTAAATATATAAAATCATAGACGCTTTATCTAATATGTAAAATACAATTTCAATAGCTGTGTAAAATAACTAGTTATATATAACAAATACTTGAACTGGTATAACAATTATATACAATAGCAATACAGATGTAAGCATACATATATGTAACGAACAGCTACTGTAGAAAATGGAGTTATCTCTTAGACGAACATTTCAAAACCTCTGCCCTTTATCACATCCGCCGTAAACTGTATTTTTAACAGTGAGTGAAAAATCGATTTCTATTTACAACAGTCTATTGAAATGGGAGCGTAAATCGGTTGAAATAGGTACATTTAAAAATGTACTCAGATTCTCAGAAATATACATTGTAAATCTAAAGCATAGCAATAATTTATGTATGCATATTGTATATAGTATAGTATATATAGTAGTTATAAATATATATTACAATATACACAGTACACACATTTTTAGTTAAAAAGGTGTTATTTTCCGACTTTTTCATAATTTCATCGCGACCAGTCCATAAAATATTTGCGCCCGTTCTTTAACTATTAGTAACAGTTAGTTACGCTATAAATACGTACTATGTGATCTATATAGTTTGTCAATATTCGGTTAGGTATATAATTGACACTGATGAAAGTTGAACAGTATAAAAATAAACTAAACTTGACGATAAATTTACAATTTATAGGGACGTGCGTACAATTAAACTAGTTACGGCAGAACTTTCAGGAAAGGGAAGTTATATCATGTGCCAAGAATGCCTCAGGGAGATATAATGGTAGACATAAAGTCAGCAAATGAGTGTGAGCATGAAGTTTTCTCCTGGAAAGATTTAGTTAATAATTATATACCTACATGAAAAGCATAGACTTGCGCACATTTGACTTCCTTAATAATTGCTCGCGAATACAACTAATTTACCCGTTTTGAAACGCAGATGAAGTTCTAGTTGGTTGGAAAAAACTTGCTTACATTAATTTAACATCTCTAAACTCGCAATGAAAATTACAAGATTCGTGTACTATAATACAAATGTGCATCCAGCTATTCATAACTACATTGTTATCATCGTTGTGCCTCGATACGTTCTGTGTACTTCACAAGCTGGCCAATCTGATATCTTCATGTTTTCAGTTTTGCTTATGTTAAATTGTGTCTTTTGTGCGATGTCTGGCTTACAAATGTAGATTGGTCCAAGATATTTGCCGATATTGGTAGTCTTGACTCAGGCAGTTCTTATTTGGCACGATACAGCATTGTACTAGCTTGTCACTAAACGTAAAATTTACAACCAAAAAGCCATCTTTTTGCAACCCACTAGCAAAACTGCTACACTAATCAATTTGTGATTTAAAATCGGTACTACTTATTTTTTGCAATTCATAGGCGAATCCAATAATGTTGACCTTTTCCTCTGTAAGAGGAGAAAATCCCGATCCCTAATCAGCAGCAGGTATGTAGTCCGAGAGTACGTATCAAAACCTACAACACTAATATAGGCTTACAAGTATTAAGTCAGCGACGGGCAGAGATAGTCTAATATGCGCTAGCCTATATACGCCCGACATATAAGCCCTCCTTGAGTCAAACTTTACCATAACATACACAATCAATAATATTCTATTTTTAGCAAACTCAAGCTAACACAAACCTCTTTTTATAAGGAAGGAAGTAAAATTCTTGAAAACACACACACACACGCACCACAGCGGGATCCATAAACCTGTATCTACATTCTACGAAACCTGCTACTAGTGTCAGATCAATGGGCGGTTTGGGGGGGGGTTGCTCAGATCTATAAATGGCTGGGGGTAGGGGGTCAGCTCCAGCTGTCGGCCCTATCACCCTGAAAATTTTTGTTCCTTCTAGAGAAGGAACTATTGTTTTGAAATTAATGGCTCGTAGCGTTTAACGCTACTGAGCAGGCTGCATAGCCAGTATGTGTTACGTGTATTTTCAGCTTGGGAGCTGCCTGCTGGTTTTTGTCTGCGTATATGCAGAAAAATCAATAATCGATGCACAGTGCTGTAGATGTAGTAATGTATTTTTTCAAAGTCGGCACCGGGATGTTTCACCAGCAGTATATAAGAGCCATTAGAGAACACTTTTTATCGCTTCTTAGAGCTGATTTGCTCAGCTCAGATCAAGGCGTAACTTTTTAGCCAAATGGCTCGATGCAGCGGGATGCTTAACATCCGGCAGCATGCTTTTGTATACTACGTATGTAGTTAAAGTAGGTAAGAATAAGTTAGATATGAAGTAGATACGAAGTGTATGTAGCTTGGGGTAAGTATGGAATAGAGAACCAATTAATTTAAACCTGAAAGGTAGACACAGGGGAAGGAACCTTGCCCCTTTTGGGGCCTACTTGTTTAACTCGTTTACACAATTTTTTCAAATTTTCACAACTCTGTCTCTTGCTGGTCCTGCTGGTCCCTTAAATACGTATAGACATAGACAACAGTATTATTTTACAGAAACTTCTTCTACATAAATACAACTAGTAGTTAAAAATAGACGCTTCATTAAGGATTTACAAAATGATTTTGCCGCTGCCGTTGCTTTACTGAATTGCGAAAAAAGGTGGAAAGCTCCTGAGCATATAAATCTAATGACTTACTCAATATAAGCAGCAAACTTTCCACATATTATTCTGTTTTCGAATGAAGCTTATCAAACTGTTGACCATTCCATTCATATTTTGCTAGCTATTATAAGCATCTAAAGCGAGAATAGCTAATTAAATTATATACGTACGTCTCTGTATCACACGACAAAATGCTTAGTTGAGATTGTTTTGCTTAGTCACAGCTATAAAGTTCTTTCAACTATAAACAATCTTCCAATTGAGTAAAATATGTAAACTTAAACAACCCACTAATACATGTGCAGCTGAGAAAGTCTAGGGGGGAGATTCTACACGTAATTTTCAAATTTTTTGCTCGTTTACGGGGTGGAAGCCAATCTGGGGGGACGTACCTTTCTAAAAAAGAGGACGGCGTTAGGTTAGGGGATGGGCGATCCCATAGAATTCCCCCACGACGCCCATGTATGGTCCCACTCGAGTTTTAAACGATAAGCTTGCTTTGAATATTTTTTGTTATATAATACAACAGTAATTTTTGCTCAGTCATGCTAAATATAACCAGTGTCCAATATATTAACTTCTTTCGGCCGAAATATCACGATTAATTGCACTAAAATAAAACAATTTAACATATCACGCTCTCACTGTAAATAAACATAAACATGATACAATTACAAAAATAAAATCTGACTATGAAAATAGATTAGATAATTTGTGATAATTATAATAATAGGGTGAGGTGGCTCTGGAAGGGTTGGCGTTGATGTTCTGAACATGAAACAAGTTTACATTGTGCTGGACGTGACCCGGTTCTCTGGTTCCAGGTCAATAAAGTTGGAGTTATTTTATTGTCAAAACTAATCATCCGTTTTTCGGCACATAAGTCA
This sequence comes from Trissonchulus sp. WLG1_4, assembly GCA_030248245.1. Taxonomy (NCBI): domain Eukaryota; kingdom Metazoa; phylum Nematoda; class Enoplea; order Enoplida; family Ironidae; genus Trissonchulus; species Trissonchulus sp. WLG1_4. The sequence continues at coordinate 25,089 of JASANF010003122.1, read as the reverse complement.
GCGGTAACCTATACTTTTTATGGTGTCAAATCAAAGCTGTTCTTATATCCTAACTGATGCCGAAAACTAGAACTTTTTACCAGTTAGCTAAAAAAAGTTATGGCGTCAACAATTTTTACGTAAACTTAGTATTTTTCAAAAATGTTACGTAACGTCCGTGTTACCATTGATATAACAAAGGTAATGCTTCCATGAAGTCAGCCATATTACTGTGATCCTTTCCTTACACAAAACAGTTTTTACTCTATCAGTGACCATGGAGCCGGCAATATGGGTCTAAATTTGAAATCTATTTTATTCTTAAATTTTATTTTGCGTTTTTCGGTATATAAGTCAGCGTTAACGTGTAGCTTTTTTGGTATCAAATAAAAGCCCTTCTTCTGCTCTATCTAACTACGAAAACCGGAATCATTTACGTGGTCCCTGAAAAAAGTTATGGCCAAAAGTTCTTTTTCGAAAACATTTTGTTCGAAAAAATTCCTCCGCGACTACTCACACCATATACGTATTGAACAAAAGTTCGGAAAAATTGAAATCGTTATAACTTGCGTCAACCTTGACGTAGAAACACAAAATTGACAGCATTCAACTCAGAATTGAAAGGGCTTTCGGATGATACCTTACATGACGTTTACGGACGCAACGGCCAGTCACGTATGACTATTATTTTTATACTGACCATTTGTCGCTGTTTACGTCATCATGCGACATATCAATTGATAGCTCTTGACAAGCGCAAGCATATAAAACAAATTTCACGTCGATACCGTAACCCTAACAAACGTTATGGCTCCTGGAATTTTTCCCTTTGGTGACTACCTATAATCACCTCATATGCGATCAATTCGCATTAAAATTTAATTTTGAACAAAATTTTAAAAAAATTTCAAAATTTTTTTATTGTCATACAATAACTTACTTCGGGATCTAGATTTGGTCGAACTAGTCTAAACTAGACGCACTAGTCTTGTAAGTATATATACTATTTACAATATAAATAATATGAACTCGTATAGATATATACATGATACTGCGAGCGGTAAAAATAACGCAAACCCAGTATTAGCTAAATATTTGCTAATACTAGCCAACTAGCTAGAAATTTGAATGAATTTCAGAATCAAAATGAACAGTCAGCAGCACCTAAGAGTTTCAAAAACTAAATCTTGGCCAACTTAACAAAACCCACTTTCTAGGAACAATAAAATAGTTATGGCATAAAAACACAAAAATATTTTGGAAAAGTGCTTTAAAAAAACTTGGCCTCCTCACAACTTTGAAAACAGAATCACACGAGATCAGCTCATACTTTAACATTATGAGAACAAACGCGTGGTAGAAATTGGAAAATCAAAATTACCCACGAGTAAGCTGAGCTATCGTCTGCTACCAGTGCAACTTGACCTGAAAAGCGATTAAGTTAATTGTGTGGTCAAGTTGAAGTTCAAACTAAGAGTTTAGCTGACTACTTCGGTTGAGGTTGAAAATAAGGGTAAAACAGTAATAAACTAACTAAAAACTACGAACTAACGAACGTTACACCTCTTGCTAAACACACGAAAACACAAAAACTGAATTTATACTTACTCAACTTTTTAAAGTTTAATGTTCTAGTTAAATCGATTATGCAGGAAACCACATAATAGCAATTTGCTACGAAACTGGTTATGTTACAAAATATAAACTTTGTTTAACGGTGGCCAGTGTCAAAAAACTAAAAATACCAACAAACATATAATATAAATGGCTACAACTCAGACAGAATAGATAAATAAATAACCAGACACAAAATTAAGCAGAATAATGAATTAATTAAATCAAAATAATTGATTGAAATCATGAGTTGTTGTCAATTCAAAAACGGGCAGTATACTGGAATTCAAAACTGGTGTTCAACACTAAAGACGTAAAAGTCGCGCAATTAGATCACGTGAATGGATCAAATAAACACAGAATTTTTCATCGCAATGTTTTGGTTCACTCGCAAAGTCACAAATAACATTCAGACAAGAGTACTAAACCTGAGTTGAACACCTATTCTGAATCCAAGGGCCAATTCCTAAAATGGTTTTAACGGATTAGATTAAAATTTGTTTGCTTAATAACTGATCTCGATGTTGAGATATATATAGACTTAAAATTTTTTGTGCACAAGTGTGGTGCTAAAAATAATTGCTATCGCAAATTTTGTATAAATTCATAAACTATATCACGAGTTATCGGCAAAACAAATTTTAATCTAATCCGTTTAATCTATTTTAGGAATTGGCCCCAAGTCATAGTGTTCAGCCAACAGTGTCCTACAGTGAGACACAATCGAATCTGCTTTAGTGCAGAGCGTGAGCAGGTGCTTTTACGTTCTCAAAGTCCTACACCTTAACTAAAGAGTTATAAGGCCGGATTCACACTAGCTAGCACTTGCATAGGCACAAGTACAACGATTAGACGTCCACTCTGGAAGTCTATGAGCACAAGCCCAACCAATCAAACTGCGGCCCGCCAGTTTATCAACGTATAAAACATCGCTACAAATAAAAAGTCGTTAAAACGTCGTTTGGAAAAAATTTGGACAATGGGGCTCTAGACCAAATTGGGGGAGGGCCGCACCCCCCCCTCTTAAAAATATGCCGCTTGCGCTTGTGCAGGTGCCAGTGCAATACAGCCTTATTATTTAAGTAAGAAGACAGCGACTTTACCAAACCATCACTTATTGAAGAACTTCTATATCAGGACTCTCAGAAATCCTCATCTGTAACTAGCGCTTTCTGCACAGACAAAATACTGATCTGAACAAAACCACACTGATTTGAACAAAACATGGTGAAACAAGGTTATCAAGAAAACAAAACATACGCAAACTTGGAGAGTCCAAAGTTCATAAAATCTCCGGCCTGAGTGTCGACCACAATTAATAATTCCATTCGTTTGAAGTATGTAATATTAGCAAAATAATTCAATAATTAAATAAACAATCAAATCCTCAAGCCTGCAATCAAGATCCCGCAGAATCCACCTCCATTTGCTCCGCATCCCCAATTAAAGGCTTAGTGGTTGTAGCATTAGCATCCGTAGCAACAATATTTGTAGCAACAGTAGATCCATCCCCGCTACCATTATTGTTATTATTGCTCTCGCCAGTGCTGCGCTGCTGCACACTGAGCGATGCAAACTGAGCCGCCAACTGTTCAAAGTCATTCTGCGATATGGCAATGGTATCATCGCGCAGGTTTGGCCAATAGCGGGCCTGCACTTCGCACACATGGCGCAGGGTTTCGCAGGCCGAGGGATTGGGCTTGGCACTCAGGGACTCGTCGGCCATCTTGGACGGTCGTTCGCCGCACAACACTCGCACACACTCTTCGGAGCAGTCACAAATGGAGGCCAGGTCGTAGCCTCCCTCTAGGGCCAACACAACACGACCCTGGGCCAGCTTCATTAGCTGTGAGGTGAAGTAGCCGAAAATGGACGAGTTCAGCTTGTAGCCGCCCAGATTATTCGGATGCCCCTTGGTGGCATCAAAGCCGGCCGACACCAAAATTAGGCTGGGATCATAGGCGGCCAGAATGGGCATCACGACCGTACGCCAGGCGGCCAGGTATTCTGCATCACCCATGATGGCATCCGACCAGGCAACGTTCACCGTACAGCCCTCGCCCGTCCCCAGGCCCACCTCTCGAATACTGCCGGTGCCGGGGAAAAAGTTGCCATTATCATGTCGATGCAGGGAAATATAGAGGATGCCCGGATCATACTCAAAGGCCATCTGGGTCCCGTTGCCATGATGAACGTCCCAGTCCACGATGCAGATCCGCCGGAAGTCCAGATTTTGCTGAACCACCCTCGCCGCTATGGCCACATTGTTGAAGTAGCAAAAGCCCAGCGCCTGGTCGGGCTCGGCATGGTGTCCGGGCGGTCGGATGATAGCGAAGGCGTTCTTGAGGCTGCCCTGAGCCACAGCTAGGGCCAGCTCGGTCACGCAGCCCACAGCCACCCGAGCCGCAGTGGCCGTGAAATGATCGCTGAAGTACGTATCCAGGTCCACACCGACGCCGCCACACGGCAGCCGAGTGAAGCTTTTCACCGGCAAATCGGCCAAATCCAGCTTGCTGCGATTCTGAGCGCTGAGACTGCCAAAAAAGGACACATAGTTGTCCTTGTGCACCAGGCGAATGTACTCCAGCGGGGCCTTCCGGGGCAACAGCCGTTGACACTTTGCAGCCAGCCCGGTTTCCTGCAGCCGAGCCCAGATGGACTGAATGCGCCCGGAGTGCTCCAAATGTCGCTTGCTGTCCCGACACGCACACTGGTGCTTGCACATGAGCGTATCATAGCCTAGGCCGGTGACAGGGGGGCCAGCGTTGGCCAGCCGGCCCGTGCGACTCATCAGGCTGTCTTCGAAGGTGGGTGAGGAGCAGGCCGGATTCCCATGACCCCCCATGGCCGCGGGGCTGTCCTCATAGGCGTCCTCAAAATCCAGACTGACCCCAGAGGCTTCGGACACGGGCAATGGAAAGGAGAATGACTTGCCCGGATAGGCCGGACGGCTGGGCCCTGCGCCAGAGAGACTGCCGGCCCCGTAAGGACCCCCGGCGCCGCTCAACAATCCTTGCGCTTCGCCGCGAATCTGAAAAAATAAGCAAATGAGCAAATCTGAAAAGTATATACTACAGCATGCGCTAATTGATAACTTACAACAGGGTTTATAGTAGACAACGAATTGTCTTCATAGACGGTCACGATTGGTGGTCGCAGAATTTGATCGAGAATTACCTAAATAATATGTTGCTTAGCATACGTGGGCGGCTATGAAATTTTTCACGGGGTGGGGGATCTGGGAGCCCCACCTGTTTGGGTTTAATGAGCGGTCGCTTCAGACTACCGGACGTGCTGGGGTCGGGGGGGTAATGGTGCATTTCGGCGACCGCTAAATGTATATTGGACGTGAGGCAGAACTGCAAGTTGCAATACATTAATAAAACAAAGGAGCACGCCATAATTTACGAATATATAGGGTTTGTTAACTCCTTATAGAAAAATCTACGTTTCTCATGACCAATAGCTAATCAAAAACAAATCCAGCCTTTACATCCTCACTAAAGATTTAGCTTCTCCATCCCTCCCTACCTCTTCTTCCGTTTCCTCTCGCACCAAGCTTTTCCGCCTCAGCACAATGTTTCTCAGCTGCTCCTTCAGCTCGTTGGACTTAACTGGTGACGAGCTGTCGGGCAGATTGGTCGACTCGGCAAAGGCTGCTGTAGTGGCGGCCGCCGCCGTGGCTGTACTTAAAGCATGGCCCAGGGGCAGGGGGGAGGAGTAGGTGCGGCGGTCCAGGGGTCGAATGAGGACTGAGCGGGCGCCGTTGGAGGGGGCCGAGGGCTCCGCATCCCCGGCGGCGGTGGCGGCGTTGACGTCTTCTTCGCTTTGATCCAGGGATTGGGTGGAGCCATCGGACAAAAGCATGGGCAGGCCGGCCGGGCCTGGGCCAGAGCCTGAGGCGGACACAAAGGGGCTGAGAACCGACGGCTGGACCAGTGGGAGACCGGAGGACATGAGGGAGGGAACGGACAGGGAATTAAAGAGCTGGGGGGAGCCGCCCGAATAGGCAGCAGCCGCAGCCTGGGCCGCTGTCAAGCCAGCCGGAGCCCCCGGATGCACCAAATCCATGCCACCCGGATATCCCCCGGCTGCGGCGGCCATAGCGGCTCCATGGAACAGCTGAGCATCCATGCTATTGCTGCCGACCAGCACAAAGGGGGAGCCAGAGTTGGGGTGGTTTAGGGGGGCCAAGGCCGCCGAATGGTGTCCCCCCAGGCCACCACGGTCTAGGCTCAGAGCAGAGGCCTCTGCAATGGTGTGCTGGCGTTTGGGTGACATGCGAGAGCCGGCCGGGTGTTGCAGGGGCGAGGGGCGATTCAGCAGCTTCTGCCTCAGCGCCAGGACACTTTTCATCTTCAGGTTGGGCTCACTTGACGCCTTGCGCAGCTCATAATCATCGTTGGTCGGCGGCTGGGGCAGTCGGAAAGCGCTGCCGCCCGCCGAAATGCCATTCACTGCCGCATTTTTCATGGATCCATCGCTCAGCTTCTGTCGCAGCCTCTGCTTATTGTAGATCATGGCTTTGAGTCGCTCCTTGGTCTGACTGCTCACCCGTCCGCCGCTGCTAGACACACTGGAGCCGTGGCTATTGGATCGCGTCAGCTGGGAACAATTTACGTCACTGAAGGAGACAGCCCGATGGGGGGGTGCCGGACTGGCCTCCATGCCCCCTCCACTGGTAGATCCACTTGCGGCGGCGGCCACAGCGGCCATCTCGGCCTCGGCCTGCAGCTGACTAGCTAGACTATTAGCACTGGCCTGTTCGGCCTCCTTGCGCTTCTCAATGTACTCTTGCATCAGCTGTTGGGAGTAGCGAAAGTGCTGGGTGGCCAGCTGGACCTGGGCCTGTTGATAGTTCATCACCAGATTGGTGTACTCTCGCTGGTAGAGTTGCTGCAGGGCCATCATACGCTGCTGAAACTCGTGCTGCGTGGCCTGCTCTTGTAAATCCGCTTCACTGCCTATAAATCGGTTAAAAATATTTAAAAGTTTTATAGAATTAGCGGCGTGTGGCGACGCGAATATGAATTTTCATATTTGTATTCAAGTATATGAATAAACATTTAGGAAAAAGATGTTTGCGAAATGGTAATTACAATCTATATATATATATATATATATATATATATATATATATATATATATATATATATATATATATATATATATATATATATATATATATAATATGTATATGTACTTTTAGGGTATACCACAACCAGGTCTCACAAATTAAATACCATCAGTTTAAGATCACCAGTTCCTAAGCCAAACTTGACATAGACCATAGTGACACAATGCACACCCAATTAATCCTGGATTTGGCTAGCAAGAAGTCTAAAACTATATCTCTCACAAAAATACACAAATCTATCAAACAGACTTAAACAAGAGACTAAATCAATTCAAATCGATTGACTTAAGGTAGCGCTTAGCAACAAAACTCATGTTTGGCGCTCAGCTCATGCAATAAATAGCAATACCACTTTAATTGTATACCAAAGAGACATCAAAAAAACCTATTTACAATACAGTTCAGCACTTTAATGTGAATGTGTCAAATTTTATGACCATGTCGAATTTCCAATTCACACTAATTTTGTTTTTGACCTAGCTCAGCGAAACTTCAACCGATTTTGATGATCTTGGTATCAATGGAAAGATCTCTTAAAAATCTAGACGTGATTGATCTTCGATTCTTCATTTTCATTTTTGATTTTGCAAAAAATCGATTTTTCAAAAACCAGTCGTGTTTGAGCGACTACAAACAGTGCTGCGGGCCAAAATTTGAAAATCGAAAAACTTTCACGTCTGCATTTATATTCTTTCTTTCATTGTGCAAACTTTCAACTCCATCGCAAACGGCAGTTGGGACCCAGGTCCAAAAAAAGTAGTCGATTTCGCTACGCAAAAATGTAAGGTTTGCCCACACGTTTCACTTTCTCAAAAATTAGACCTTTCCTAGGACTCCTTTTTTCCGTTGAAAAAGTTACAAAAAGCCATACTCAATTTTTTAAGAAATTAAATCAAAAATTTGACATTTTCGAAGATTTATCAGCTTTGTAGGTTTTTCATTTTGGATTTGCTATTTTCATGGCTAAATAACTCAGTAAAACTTCAACGTATTCTTAAGTTTAATACATCAATTTAAAGCTAAGAAACCGCATATTTAAATGATATGAATAATCATTTTATATGGAAACAAAATTTTTTTTGCTACGGCTACAAAATTGTCCAAAAAATTAAAAAAAATTTTTATCACAATATGCACATCAAATGAAAGCTATTTTTATTTTGAACAACTTTCCTTCAAGACATTATGGTCAAAAATGTCGCTGAAAAAAATTAAACGCCAAAGTCGGTTCCCCTGAGCGCCACCTTAACATAAATCAATCAGATCATTCCTCTTGATCAGCTCTAAAGTGTCAACTGTCAAAATGACAGAACGATTTAATTGGCAACATCAAAAAACTACTTTACGCTTACCTGATCGATAGGCTTCTTCAGGCGCAGCAGCGCCAACGCTAGCTAGTGACTCCACAGATCCGCTGAACTGGCGAAACATGAGTTCAGATTTATTGTTCAGATGTAATTTTCGATTGATCAACTCCTTGCTATTGGAAAACGAATCGTTGGAGCCCATAACATCAAATCAACGCATTATCACAATTCGCCGACCATGATTTCTATGAAATCCATTAAATTAACAATGAGCGATAATGGGATATGACTTGCATTGTTATGCACCATATAATCGTTAGCTGATCTGGAAACATAAAATTCTTTGGTTCAAACATGTATATATATAACTATACACGTGTACACAGAGTTTCGGCTGGGGTCAGACGGGGTCTTGTTCAGGGGCGTAGCCAGGGGTTAATGGGGAAAATTCCCCCCGCACCCGAAATTTTTTCGACTGAAATTTTACACAAAGGTCCCCCCGTTGGTTTTATGGTCCGGCCGGAAAAAATTTCCGATACGTCTCCACTTGACCAAATTTGGCCTAAAAATCAAAAAGTATCCCAATTTTCTCCTGCAAATTTGTGGCTCAATGTTTCCTGCTTTTGCGTTCCATTAAAGCGTGCGCATGTGTATATGGCTGCATTGGACACTATTTATTTGCTTAATACACTGTTCAATGTATCTTTTAGCTGTTTTATCGTAGCAAAACTGAAATTTTTAGTAAACTTGCGGCTCGTAATATCAAACATCGTTTCAGATTCAAATTTGCTACCTTCTGGACCCTTTTCGGTCCAGCAGTTTTGACATTTTCGATGTTTTGAGCTCCAATGTCACGTTCGATGCCGCTCTGGTCAAAAAATTAGCGTTGTTTTTGAACCAAATGCTGATGTGTCGTTTTTTGCGTTAAACTTGCAATTACGTGCATTTTAACACATTTCAAAAAATCGAAAAGTCATTCCCCCCAAAAAAACTTTTTCCTGGCTACGCCACTAGTCTTGTTGCTCCTGAATGTTTCATTTTTCTGAAAGTTTTGAAGGGCATTACCCGATGCTTGGGGGACTTGTACTCACAAAAAAACTTTGTAAAAATTTACATTTTTTGCAAAATACTGTATATACTTGCGAGGGCGAAGTATTCCAAGGAACCGAGTGCAACACTCTAGTCTGCATATACATCTTGGCAGCACTGCACACTAAAGACTGAACCTGGGTTTTTTTTCGCTGGCAAATTTTCGCAATTTTGCGAAAAGCTTGAAATTTTTTTCGGAAAATCAATTTTTTTCGCAGACTTGCTTTTGTTACGTAATGCAGTAGACTTTGCATTTAAATGTTAATAAAACACTATTCCGGTTATACAGGATGAAGACTGACGCAATTTTTACTCCTTTTGGCGAAAAAACAACGATTTTGACATTTTTATTTAAATTTACGGAGCCGTCCTGAAAATTTTGTGTAATTTTTCACAATCGATGCTCAGCCGTAAAGTAATTTCAGAAGACCCTGCCAATGACCAGGTTAGGCCTGAAAATGCTAACATTTTGAAATGTTTCTTAATTATGTCACCTCTGACCCCTATTATACTGTCTATTAGTGTTACATACAGTCGGTGTGATGATACATGAAAGAAAATCTATCCCATTTACAGTCACTAGAAACATCAAGCCACAAAGTTGCACGAGTTCGGGCCTAAGGGATCACAAAAAGTCGGAAAAATTTTCAATTTTTAGGCCAATTTGGTCAATTGGGGCCGTATCGGAAATGTTTTCCGACTAAACCACACAAATCAGCGCATAGACCTTACGAGTTCACCTCCACTGCGTCAAAATTTTTTCGCAATCACCAATTTTTTTTCGCAATTGCGAACGTTTTTGCTAAAAAAAACCCAGGACTGAACCATATCAGTCCAGTCGCTGGGTCCAGGATTGTCAGTCTTTATGGACTGTGGAGAAGTCCAGAAGTCCCCAGCAAACTTTTATATACATAAGTTTATAAATTCGGTGCACTGTATACAGTGTGACGTGATTCTGTTGTTTCTTACACGTGTCCTGCCGGCTATTCTACGTTTTTTTTATTATTTGCTGTTCTTTCTAACGAAAAAGTGTCTAAAGAACATAAATAATTTGGATTCGGAACAAAAAATTCTGAGTGAAGGTAATGTTTTTCACCTTAAGAAATGAAACTAAGGCACTTCGACCCCATTTCTTCCAATAAACTAGCCAAAAGCACAAGAATCGTCCAATTTTTTATAATAATCTAACTTAGGCTTAGCTCAGGTTTAGAAATTATAAATGCTGAAAGCTCCTGACGCTCAGAATTTGCCTCGAATGACGTATGGGCGTAAAAGGCTCCACAAATGAGCAAAAAGCCGTTGCTCAAAAATAAAAATTGTTTTCTGCTTTTAAGGCTTCTAGTCTCTAAACGTCTAGTTTCTAAACAGCTCCCCCCTGAAATTTGAAAAAATTCCGATTAAGCCCCACCCCTCAAATTCAGAACCAGTGTTCTATAAAAAGAAAACATATGTTTATTGGCATAAACTCTACATACTTATTTTATGCCCAATGTAGAAATGAATATTTCACTAATTTGATCATTTTTGTGCTTTTCGACTACTTGTCGCTTTTTTATTCTTATAAATGTAGTCGGTGGGGGAAAACAGTGGACCTATTTTCAGTAAAGCACCTTAGGGGAAGCAGTTTTGCTTCAAGAACCCCCATTTACTTTTTCGGATTTCCGAGATATAGTGGTGCGGGAAAAAAACCCTACGCGTTTTGCGGGAAAAAACCCTAGTGCTTCATGGCCGAACCTTACGACATACGACCTTTTTGAGTATGTAGGTGGAAAGCGCATCCCAAACTGACTTACCACACCAATTTCTGTGCAGTTTTGAGGCCTGTAGCATTTTTTATAAAATTTCAAAATTTTGCATGTTGAAAAATTCCAAAGTGACAAAATTTTTCAAAATTTTGACTTGTCATAATTTATTACAAAACCACTTTTGGTTTTGGCCAACGCCGTTTGCACTTTTCAAGAGAGTTACCTTTCCTCTATACTTCTGAAGCTCAAAAACAGTGAAAAACGTTGTGGTTTACCTGTGACAGTTCAAAGTTTGTGCGGGAAAAAAACCTATTGCGGGGAAAAACCTTATTTTGATTGGCGACAATTTTTTGCTAAACTCACCCATTGTTGATACAAAAGTTGACTGATCTGGGGTAAGGTAAGAACATGTGTAGACTTCATTGAAACCGTTTATTTGGCCGCAAAACGTCGTTTTTTTGGGTTTAATGCAGTTGGGGGGGGGGGAATAGTGGACCTATTTTTCTGAGTAAGCACCTTGGGGGAAGCATTTTTGCTTCAAGAACCCCTATTTCATTTTTTGGATTTTCTGAGATATGACCCCCCGAAATCTGAACCCTCAGTGCGGGATGTTTTCGCATTTTTTTTTCCGAAGCGCTTGTTTTTTCCGTTCTAATCGTGTCTAAATGGTGTCAGATTATTGTTTACAATTTTTTGGAATCAAAACAACGGCTCTTTGACTGGGTTCCTGCCGAAAAAATAGCCAAATTCGCCAGAAACGTCCAATTTTTGACCAAATTCAAACTTGGCCTTAATTAAGGCTTGGGCTTAGGCGTAGGCTTAGGGATTAGGCTTAGTATGGGACTTAGGTTCAGGCTTAGGCAATAAAAAAATTGAAATTTTCAGAAAAAATTCTGCCAGCTTAGCCTAGAGAATCCTGCCAACTGAGCCTAGACGATGCTTTAAAACATCATAACGCACTCAAAACTATCCAAAAACAAATATTATAGCCATTTTTGGCTTCGAACGTTGGCCTACGTTCACTTCCAATAACACTGAAAATGCCATTTTCAATGGGTCATAGCTAAAAAAATCCAAATTTGTAGATAGGGGTTCTATTACAAAAAATGCTTCCCTCAAGGTGGTCTACTCCAAAAAATAGGTGCACTATTCCCCCCCCCCCCCCCAACTGCACTTGATCCGTTTTTTTTTGTTTTGGCCCATACCCCGGCCGACACCCCCCACGAAACCTGTCACAGGAAAACCACGTGTTCAAAACTAGTCCAAAACTAGTTCAAAACGCTGACAATTTTGGACTAGTTTTGGACGGGCACATTTTGTTTAAAACCAGTTCAAAAAATTTTGAACTCGTTTTGAACAAATTTGACAGCCAGTGCGCAGATTTTGAACTGGTTTTGAACGTTCAAATTTCGTTCAAAACTAGTCCAAAACCGTTTTGAACGCGTTTTGGACTAATTTTAGATGTTTTGACTACTCCCTGTTACTAGTTCGTTGAATGTTCTATGTGCTGATTATAATATGCGGAGTATATATTATTTACCCACGGTTTATTTAACCACTTGGGTTATTTGTATATATACATGCTATTATGCGGTTTTGTCGTAAGTTTTTGTGTGTATTTGTAATTTTATATATAATCCGGTTCAGTTTTTGTGTATGCTGGAGTTTCGATTTTTTAATGATTTTTGTCGACCGGGGGGGGGACGGCAGCGAGCGATCATTACAAAATTTTGCATGTTTTTTAGTCTTGGTTTGTTTGTTGTTATGATTTATGTTGGTGTGCATTAGCGCAATAGCTGTCACATGCAGATCCTAAAAAATTTTCAGGGGCAAGTCGGCCCACCTTCCTAGATCTAATCTTGCAAATGTAGTTGGCCAGTGGTTTGGGGGCGGCAGCCGTCGGAAGCCAGACCTTTTGTAGAACTTGTAGAAATAAAATAGAACTGTAGAAATAAAATTTTCATGAAAAAGCATGCAAATCAGTTACAGTGGCGTACCCAGAAAAAATTTCTGGGGGGGGGGGGGGTAACTTCGATTATTTGTAATGGGAAACAATGCACTTTTTGGCAATTATTGTAACATAACGCCATACAAGCGAAGATTGCTAAACCACACAGTTGCAGGGGTCTGTACGTGGCAACCACCAGAAAAAAATTGGCGTTCTCCAATTTTTAGACCGAATTTGGTCAACTGAAGACCTATCAGAATTTTTTCGATAAAAATTAAAATATTTATTAGTTAACTAATAAAATCATATATTTATTAGTTTTGTGCAGTTTGAATCGGATGAACGGACAGCTGACAAGTTGACCGGCAGAACACTTTAGCCTTTCGTCCGTTCTGACGCATAAACCCTATTAAGTTTAAATACATATATAGGTACGCATATTGTTAAAAAGCATTCAAAGATGACTCCCGGCAAGGATTTTAACGAGACTTTAACCGCTAACGAGACCACATAGCACCGTGATACAATATATACAACATGCTTAGATGACAGTACGTGGGTAAACACCAATCCTCACGACCACACATGTGCAGCTGAGGAAGTCGGAGTGGGGGGAGGGGGGTGCGGAGCAACTTATCCGGCCATCTTTGCTTCGTGACTCGTGAGCTACCAATTTTTGCTCCTTAGCCACCGATTTTTGCTTCGTGAGCTAGCTACCTTCAAAACACGAAACATTCTCCGGGGTGGGGGGGGAGCGGACCTGTCTGGGGGGGACGATGTCGGGTTGAGGGGGAGGGGAGCAGTGACCCTGCAACTCTGTGGTTTACTTTTTTTTGTTATTATCCTTCATTAAATCCTGCATGTCCACAGGAGTATAGTAATACCGTCTAATTTCTAATTACCCCGTCTAATTGCGGTCATGCCCCCCCCCCCTCGTACGAATAAAGGAGGGACCTGCCACTGCGGTCATGAATAGCGGAAAGGTAGTCCTCTGTAAAAGTATGTATGTCCTCTGTAACAAGTCAGACAACCGCAGCTACAGCTACGAATTTTTTGCCTCTGGCCTTCCTACAAGTAACCGGATGTTAAACCGGAGCTAAGTTCTCTGAGAGTCCCATACTCATTGTGACTGCTGTAAAAGTACGTAGGACGAAGCAATAGAGACAATCGAGAAACAAACCAATTTTGTCGACCAACTCACAATAAAACTTCCGATCTTCAGGTTGGAGTGCTACCTTCTCAAGACTTTGGCTCTTTGAAACACTCTCTTTTTCAATTCTTTTTTCACTTTAGGTTTCTACTGTATATATCAGCTTCATGATATGTATATATAAGGCTGTTACACGTGACTTATGTCTTCTGTGTCTCTCGAGTTGTAACCGTATATATGTGTTCGAAAATAATAGGTATATAGTTCTTGTATGTATATAAAGGCGTTTCTGCAGGAATGATGGACTGATCCTGATGGGAATTATGTAACATGTATATAACAGCACAAAAAATACCCAAATTTAAAAAATTGACAAAGGCAGAAACTAGAAAACGATTGCACTATATATGGTAGAACCGAGGGAGGTCCCAGGGTGCGCCAGTAAATGATACGAAAACGTTCAAAATTAGTTTAAAACGCGTTCAAAACGAGTTCAAAATTCCTGCGTGCAGGCGAAGGCTGAGAAACAAAACGTCCAAAACGAGTTTAAAAATAATTCAAAACCAGTTTAAAACCAGTCCAAAACGAGTTTAAAATTAGTCAGCGTATGTCTAAAACGCGTCCAAAACTAGTTTAAAACTAGTTCAAATTTCATTCAAAAGGAGTTCAAATTTCATTCAAACTTGCGCTGGAAATGTTTTGGACTCGTTTTAGACTCGTTTTGAACGAGTCCAAAACTAGTTTAAAAACGTTCAAAACCAGTTCAAAAATATTCAAAAAACGTCTAAAAAACATTTAAAACTAGTCCAAAGTTGCTTGTTCAAATCCAGTTCAAAATTTTTTGAACTGGTTTTGAACAGTTTTTAAACCCGTTTTGAACGCAAAATCCGTCCTGTGTGTTTTGGTAATGTTTCACCAAAATTTGGCATTTTTTGGAATATTTAGGCTTTAGCTGCTGCGCACCACTTGAATCCAAGAATGGCAGACGCGGGCGGTGTTTGGCACCGTTTCTAACGTAGTAAAAGCAAAAATCTATTTTTAATGCATTTAAATACTAAAAAATGCATATTTGGGCGGAAGTTGAGTCACATGGGTGTCGGAGAAACGGTTTTTTTAGTCCATACTGCAGCCTAAGAGTTGTAGAACACGATGAAATTGAGTTTATACTCACTGCTATTTGGGGTCGGGGTTTAATGCAGTTGGGGGGGAATAGTCGACCTTTTTTTTGAGTAGAGCACCTTGTGGGAAGCATTTTTGCTTCAAGAACCCCTATTTCATTTTTTGGATTTTCTGAGATATGACCCCACGAAATCTGAACCCTCAGCGAGGGACGTTTTTTCAATTTTTTTCCGAAGCCCTTGTTTTTTCCGTTCTAATCGTGTCTAAATGGTGTCAGATTATTGTTTACAGTTTTTTAGAATCAAAACAAAGGCTCTTGACCGGGTTCCTGCCGAAAAATTGGCCAAATTCGCCAGAAATGTCCAATTTTGGACCAAATTCAAACTAGGCCTTAATTTAGGCTTGGGCTTAGGCTTAGGGCTTAGGCTCAGTATGGGGCTTAGGCTTAGGCTTAGTATCAGGCTTAGGCTTAGGCTTAGGTTCAGGCTTAGGCTAAGGCTCAGGCTTAGGCAATAAAAAAATTGAAATTTTCAGAAAAAATCCTGCCAGCTTAGCCTAGAGAATCCTGCCAGCTAAGCCTAGACGATGCCTTAAAACATCATAACGCACTCAAAACTATCCAAAAACAAAGATTATAGCCATTTTTGGCTTCGAACTTCGGCCTACGTTCACTTCGAAAAACACTGAAAATGCCATTTTCAAGGGGTCATAGCTCAGAAAATCCAAATTTGTGGATAGGGGTTCTATTACAAAAATTCTTCCCTCAAGATGCTCTACTCCAAAAAATAGGTCCACTATTTCCCGACCCCAACTGCTATTGATCCGCTATTTGCTAATAGAACAGCCGAAGCAAGGATGTTATAACAATCGCTAGTTTTAATGGGTCCGATTTATGTGGAGCGCAGGAGGACCCGAAAAGTTGAAAATAAAGTTTTTTTCCCCGCACCACTATACGATCCCCTGGAAACTGAGCCCTCTCTTTCTGTAAAGGTAGACTCACACGCTGCGATTTTACTGCGATTTTGCCGCAGCGTTTTCACCGCTGCGGCAAAACGCACTGTCTGAACAGACGCAACATTTTCAGTGCGGAACGCATGCGTCTTGATTTTTCCGCAGCGTTTTGAACGCCAAACTGCAAATTGGCCTGCGATTTCGAAATTGCGAATTCAGTGCGTTTTGATGCTGCGGACGGGTTGGTTTCAACAACATTCGCAAAGCTGTGTGTCATACTTTTAAAACAATAAAGACGCAGGAAAACAGTTTGCGAGACGCAACGTTTGTTCAGACACTGCGTTTTCTGTGCGGCACCCTGCGTTTTGCGTCAAAATTGCAGCGGCAAAAACGCACCGTGTGAATCGGGCTTAAGGTGCACAGGAAAAAATCTGAGTAGAAAAAAAGTAGAAAAAAGTAGAAAACCGTTTTCCACTTGTTTTCTACATTTTTTCTACTTTTTTACGATTTTTCTACTTTTTTTTCCACTTTTTTCCAATTTTTTGTTTTTTCAAAGATTTAATTTTTTGGCATCGAAATTAAAATTTTATCAATGTTTTCAAGTCTTGACAGCCATTTTTGTTTCGAACAACTGTATTTTTACTATTTTTGTAAATTTTTATTTTTTGCAGTTTCTATATACTTTTTTCTACTACTTTTCTACTTTTTTTCTACAATTTTTCTACTTTTTTTCTACTATTTTTCTACAATTTTTCTACTTTTTTTCTACTTTTTCAGTTTTTGTGTCAATTATACTTTTGATACAAAACTAAGTGTGTGTTAATGTGTTCTAGAGTTCTAAACTAATTCTGTGGTCGAAATATTTAGATTGCTTGCATTTGTTTGAAAATAGTGTTTTTCTACTAATTTTCTACTATTTTTCTACTGTTTTTCTACTATCTATATAAACTTCAATTTATGTTGAAACTTGATTGAATTTTGTCAGTGTTTCAGGATGAGCTTTTGCAATATAGCTGCCTAGAAAACTCCATTGATTTTGCGTGAAAAACACAATGCTTTCGTACCGAACGCTTCACCCTGGGTTGGTTTTGGTTTTAAATACTTGAGTTGGAACTGGAAGCATGTCCAAAACAGTATATATATAGCAGGTTTGGGTTGGCAGTGTTTTTTCCTCAAAAAATTTTGCGTCCCCTGACGCACATGCCCAAATTTTTTTAATCTTTTAATCTTACTACGTTTTTTCTGTCGTCCTTTTCTACGTTTCTGCATCAAACAGAGACCTAGGGAGGAAAAGAGTGAAATTGAAGCTTTTTCGATTTTCGGCCTGAATTTGGTCAACTGAAAACCAGGGGAGGGCGGGCGCCCCCCCCCCCCTCAAATTTTTTCCGACTGAAGTTTTAAAGGGTCCTCCCCCTTTGGTTTTTATTGCCCGGCCAAAAAAATTACAGATATGTCATCAGTTGACCAAATTCGGTCTGAAAATTTAAAGAATCTAAATTTTTTCCTGGTACGCCACTGGCTTTTACTGCAAACTGACTCAACTCATTGCCCTTGATATGGCTACGGCTATAGCAAGATAGCGTAAAGCTAAAAATGCTGTTATAAAAAGTGAAGACTTTTCTTCAGATCTCCGCCCCTCCCCCCCTAAATCGAAGTCTGAGACCGTACAGGAACAGAAAACTAAAACAAAAGATGTAAATGTCACATCAGACAGTTTTAACACGCAAGTAAATGCAGCATACATACATACATACAGCATACATGTATATAATGTACTCGTATACACATGCAAAGGCAGCATAATGTAAAATGTACATGCATAGGATTTGATAAAAGATAATAAAAAAAATTGCATATAAGCCATAAAGTTGCAGGGGCAATAAAACCAAAGGGGAGGACCCTTTAAAACTTCAGTCGGAAAAAATTTGAGGGGGGGGGGGGGGGGGCGCCCGCCCTCCCCTGGTTTTAAGTTGACCGAATTAGGGCCGAAGATTGAAAAAGCTTCAATTTCACTCTTTTCCTCCCTCGGTCTCTGTTTGATGCAGAAAGTCACAAAGGGGACACGACCCGAAAAACGTCAATCAAGACTTTTTAAAGAAGATTAAAAAAATTAGGGCATGTGCGTCAGGGGACGCAAAATTTTTTTTGAGGAAAAAACACTGCCAACCCAAACCTGCTATGTATATACTGTTTTGGACATGCTTTTAGCTTCCAAACTTCAGTATTTAAAACCAAAACCAACCCAGGGTGAAGCGTTCGGTACGGAAGCATTGTGTTTTTCACGCAAAATCAATGGAGTTTTCTAGGCAGCTATATTGCAAAAGCTCATCCTGAAACACTGACAAAATTCAATCAAGTTTCAACATAAATTGAAGTTTATATATAGATAGTAGAAAAATAGTAGAAAATTAGTAGAAAAACACTATTTTCAAACAAATGCAAGCAATCTAAATATTTCGACCACAGAATTAGTTTAGAACTCTAGAACACATTAACACACACTTAGTTTTGTATCAAAAGTATAATTGACACAAAAACTGAAAAAGTAGAAAAGTTGTAGAAAAAAAGTAGAAAAAAAGTAGAAAAATTGTAGAAAAAAAGTAGAAAAGTAGTAGAAAAAAAGTAGAAACTGCAAAAAATAAAAATTTACAAAAATAGTAAAAAATACAGTTGTTCGAAACAAAAATGGCTGTCAAGAGTTGAAAACATTGATAAAATTTTAATTTCGATGCCAAAAATTTAAATCTTTGAAAAAACCCAAAAGTAGGAAAAAAGTGGAAAAAAAGTAGAAAAATCGTAAAAAAAAGTAGAAAAAATGTAGAAAACAAGTGGAAAACGGTTTTCTACTTTTTTTCTACTCAGATTTTTTCCTGTGCACCTTAAGCCCGATTCACACGGTGCGTTTTTGCCGCTGCAATTTTGACGCAAAACGCAGGGTGCCGCACAGAAAACGCAGTGTCTGAACAAACGTTGCGTCTCGCAAACTGTTTTCCTGCGTCTTTATTGTTTTAAAAGTATGACACACAGCTTTGCGAATGTTGTTGAAACCAACCGGTCCGCAGCATCAAAACGCACTGAATTCGCAATTTTGAAATCGCAGGCCAATTTGCAGTTTGGCGTTCAAAACGTTGCGGAAAAATCAAGACGCATGCGTTCCGCACTGAAAATGTTGCGTCTGTTCAGACAGTGCGTTTTGCCGCAGCGGTGAAAACGCTGCGGCAAAATCGCAGTAAAGTAACAGCTAGCCTTAAAGGCCGATTCACACGCTGCGATTTTACTGCGATTTTGCCGGAAGCGTTTATGTCGGCTGCAGGCAAAACGCAGCTTGCCGCACGCAAAACGCAATGTCTGAACAGACGCAGCGTTTTTCATGGCGGAATGCCTGCGTCTTGATTTTGCCGCAGCGTTTTAAACGGCAGACTGCTATTCGACCTGCGATTTCATTGCGTTTTGATGCTGCGGACGTGTTGGCATAAACAAATTTCGCGGACCAATTTGTCATTTTTTTGAAACAGCAAAGACGCAGCAAACTGACCTGCGAGACGCACTAAGGCCGCAAAGCTTGTTCAGACGGTGCGTTTCGGTTGCGACACCCTGCGGCTTGCGTTTTGCGTCAAAATCGCAGCGGCAAAAACGCACCGTGTGAATCGGCCTTTACAGAAAGAGAGGGCTCAGTTTTCAGGGGATCGTATAGTGGTGCGGCGAAAAAAACCCTATTTTCAACTTTTCGGGTCCTCCTGCGCTCCACATAAATCGGACCCATTAAAACTAGCGGTTGTTATAACATCCTTCCTTCGGCTGTTCTATTAGCAAATAGCGGATCAATAGCAGTTGGGGTCGGGAAATAGTGGACCTATTTTTTGGAGTAGAGCAGCTTGAGGGAAGAATTTTTGTAATAGAACCCCTATCCACAAATTTGGATTTTCTGAGCTATGACCCCTTGAAAATGGCATTTTCAGTGTTTTTCGAAGTGAACGTAGGCCGAAGTTCGAAGCCAAAAATGGCTATAATCTTTGTTTTTGGATAGTTTTGAGTGCTTTATGATGTTTTAAGGCATCGTCTAGGCTTAGCTGGCAGGATTCTCTAGGCTAAGCTGGCAGGATTTTTTCTGAAAATTTCGATGAAATTGCCTAAGCCTGAGCCTAAGCCTAAGCCTGAACCTAAGCCTAAGCCTGATACTAAGCCTAAGCCTAAGCCCCATACTGAGCCTAAGCTCTAAGCCTAAGCCCAAGCCTAAATTAAGGCCTAGTTTGAATTTGGTCCAAAATTGGACGTTTCTGGCGAATTTGGCCAATTTTTCGGCAGGAACCCGGTCAAAGAGCCTTTGTTTTGATTCTAAAAAACTGTAAACAATAATCTGACACCATTTAGACACGATTAGAACGGAAAAAACAAGGGCTTCGGAAAAAAATTGAAAAAACGTCCCTCGCTGAGGGTTCAGATTTCGTGGGGTCATATCTCAGAAAATCCAAAAAATGAAATAGGGGTTCTTGAAGCAAAAATGCTTCCCACAAGGTGCTCTACTCAAAAAAAGGTCCACTATTCCCCCCCCCCCAACTGCATTAAACCCCGACCCCAAATAGCAGTGAGTATAAACTCAATTTCATCGTGTTCTACAACTCGTAGGCTGCAGTATGGACTAAAAAAACCGTTTCTCCGACACCCATGTGACTCATAACTCCCCTTTTGGAAGAGACTTCTGCCCAAATATGCATTTTTTAGTATTTAAATGCATTAAAAATAGATTTTTGCTTTTATTACGTTAGAAACGGTGCCAAACACCGCCCGCGTCTGCCATTCTTGGATTCAAGTGGTGCGCAGCAGCTAAAGCCTAAATATTCCAAAAAATGCCAAATTTTGGTGAAACATCACCAAAACACACAGGACGGATTTTGCGTTCAAAACGGGTTTAAAAACTGTTCAAAACCAGTTCAAAAAATTTTGAACTGGATTTGAACAACAACTTTGGACTAGTTTTAAATGTTTTTTAGACGTTTTTTGAATATTTTTGAACTGGTTTTGAACGTTTTTAAACTAGTTTTGGACTCGTTCAAAACGAGTCAAAACGAGTCCAAAACATTTCCAGCGCAAGTTTGAATGAAATTTGAACTCCTTTTGAATGAAATTTGAACTAGTTTTAAACTAGTTTTGGACGCGTTTTAGACATACGCTGACTAATTTTGAACTCGTTTTGGACTGGTTTTAAACTGGTTTTGAATTATTTTTAAACTCGTTTTGGACGTTTTGTTTCTCAGCCTTCGCCTGCACGCAGGAATTTTGAACTCGTTTTGAACGCGTTTTAAACTAATTTTGAACGTTTTCGTATCATTTACTGGCGCACCCTGGGACCTCCCTCGGTTCTACCATATATATTGCAATCGTTTTCTAGTTTCTGCCTTTGTCAATTTTTTAAATTTGGGTGTTTTTTGTGCTGTTATATACATGTTACATAATTCCCATCAGGATCAGTCCATCATTCCTGCAGAAACGCCTTTATATACATACATGAACTATATACCTATTATTTTCGAACACATATATCGGTTACAACTCAGAGACAAGAAGACATAAGTACGTGTAACAGCCTTATATATATACATATCATGAAGCTGATATATATATATATATACAGTAGAAACCTAAAGTGAAAAAAGAATTGAAAAAGACAGTGTTTCAAAGAGCCAAAGTCTTGAGAAGGTAGCACTCCAACCTGAAGATCGGAAGTTTTATTGTGAGTTGGACGACAAAATTGGTCTGTTTCTCGATTGTCTCTATTGCTTCGTCCTACGTACTTTTACAGCAGTCACAATGAGTATGGGACTCTCAGAGAACTTAGCTCCGGTTTAACATCCGGTTACTTGTAGGAAGGCCAGAGGCAAAAAATTCGTAGCTGTAGCTGCGGTTGTCTGACTTGTTACAGAGGACATACATACTTTTACAGAGGACTACCTTTCCGCTATTCATGACCGCAGTGGCAGGTCCCTCCTTTATTCGTACGAGGGGGGGGGGCATGACCGCAATTAGACGGGGTAATTAGAAATTAGACGGTATTACTATACTCCTGTGGACATGCAGGATTTAATGAAGGATAATAACAAAAAAAGTAAACCACAGAGTTGCAGGGTCACTGCTCCCCTCCCCCTCAACCCGACATCGTCCCCCCCCCAGACAGCTCCGCTCCCCCCCACCCCGGAGAATGTTTCGTGTTTTGAAGGTAGCTAGCTCACGAAGCAAAAATCGGTGGCTAAGGAGCAAAAATTGGTAGCTCACGAGTCACGAAGCAAAGATGGCCGGATAAGTTGCTCCGCACCCCCCCCCCACCCCGACTTCCTCAGCTGCACATGTGTGGTCGTGAGGATTGGTGTTTACCCACGTACTGTCATCTAAGCATGTTGTATATATTGTATCACGGTGCTATGTGGTCTCGTTAGCGGTTAAAGTCTCGTTAAAATCCTTGCCGGGAGTCAACTTTGAATGCTTTTTAACAATATGCGTACCTATATATGTATTTAAACTTAATAGGGTTTATGCGTCAGAACGGACGAAAGGCTAAAGTGTTCTGCCGGTCAACTTGTCAGCTGTCCGTTCATCCGATTCAAACTGCACAAAACTAATAAATATATGATTTTATTAGTTATATAACTAATATAATATTTTTGTTTTAATTTTTATCAGAAAAATTCTGATAGGTCTTCAGTTGACCAAATTCGGTCTAAAAATTGGAAAAACGCCAATTTTTTTTCTGGTGGTTGCCACCTACAGACCCCTGCAACTGTGTGGTTTAGCAATCTTGCGCTTGTATGGCGTTATGTTACAATAATTGCAAAAAAGTGCATTGTATCCCATTACCAAATAATCGAAGTTCCCCCTGCAAGAAATTTTTTCTGGGTGCGCCCACTGTAACTGATTTGCTGTTTTTCATGAAAGTTTTATTTCTACAGTTCTATTTATATTTCTACAAGTTCTACAAAAGGTCTGCTCGACGTGCGCCAAACCACTGGCCTACATTTGCCACTACATTTGCAAGATTATATCTATGAAGGTGGGGCGACTTGTTATATGTAGAAATAAGTTTTATGAAAAAATCCCAGTTACAGTGGCGTACCAAAAAAATTTCAGGGGGGGGGTGATACTTCGAGTATTTGTAATGGGATACAATGCACTTTTTGGCAATTATAGGACATGACGCCATACAGCGCAAGATTGCTAACCAGCAGTTGGCAGGGGTATTAGGTGGCAACCACCAAAAAAAATTGGCGTTTTTCCATTTTTAGACCGAATTTGGTCAACTGAAGACCCTTATCAGAATTTTTTCGATAAAAATTAAAACAAAATATTCTATTAGTTAACTAATAAAATCATATATTTATTAGTCATTTGTAGACAGTTTGAATCGGATGAACGGACAGCTGACAAGTTAGACCGGCAAAACACTTTAGCCTTTCGTCCGTTCTGACGCATAAACCCTATTAAGTTTAAATACATATATAGGTACGCATATTGTTAAAAAGCATTCAAAGTTGACTCCCGGCAAGGATTTTAACAAGACTTTAACCGCTAACGAGACCACATAGCACCGAGATACAATATATACAACATGCTTAGATGACAGTACGTGGGTAAAAACCAATCCTCTCGACCACACATGTGGAGCTGAGGTAGTCTGGTTGGGGGGGGTGCGGAGGCAACTTATTTGGCTATCTTTGACTCGTGAGCTACCAATTTTTGCTCCTTAGCCACCGATTTTTGCTTCGTGAGCTAGCTACCTTCAAAACACGAAACATTCTGCGGGGTAGGGGGGAGCGGACCTGTCTGGGGGGGCGAGGTCGGGTTGAGGGGAAGGGGAGCAGTGACCCTGCAACTCTGTGGTTTACTTTTTTTGTTATTATCCTTCATTAAATCCTGCATGTCCACAGAATTATAGTAATACCGTCTAATTTCTAATTACCCCGTCTAATTGCGTCATGCCCCCCCCCCTAGTACGAATAAAGGAGAAGGAGGGACCTGCCACTGCGGTCATGAATAGCGGAAAGGTAGTCCTCTGTAAAAGTATGTATGTCCTCTGTAACAAGTCAGACAACCGCAGCTACAGCTACGAATTTTTGCCTCTGGCCTTCCTACAAGTCACCGGATGTTAAACCGGAGGCTAAGTTCTACGAGAGTCCCATACTCATTGTGACTCCTAGAAAAAGGGCGTAGGACGAAGCAATAGAGTCAATCGAGAAACGACCCAATTTGTCGTCCAACTACAATAAAACTTCCGATCCTCAGGTTGAAGTGCTACCTTCTCGGGGGGGGGGGGGGGGGAAGACTTTGGCTCTTCGGAACACTCTCTTTTTCAATTCTTTTCACCTTCAGGTTTCTACTGTATATATACCTCTCTATAGCTTCATGATATGTATATATATATATATAAGGCTGTTACACGTGACTTATGTCTTCTGTATCTCTCAGGGGTAACCGTATATATTTTTTCGAAAATAATAGTTTATATAGTCTTCTTGTATGTATATAAAGGCGTTTCTGCAGGAATGATGGACTGATCCTGATGGTAATTATGTAACATGTTATAACAGCACAAAAAATACCCAAATTTAAAAAATTGAGCAAAGGCAGAAACTAGAAAACGATTGCACTATATATGTTAGAACGAGGGAGGTCCCAGGGGTGCGCCAGTAAATGATACGAAAACGTTCAAAATTAGTTTAAAACGCGTTCAAAACGAGTTCAAAATTCCTGCGTGCAGGCGAAGGCTGAGAAACAAAACGTCCAAAACGAGTTTAAAAATAATTCAAAACCAGTTGAAGACGAGTTGCAAGCAAGTTTAAAATTAGTCAGCGTATGTCTAAAACGCGTCCAAAACTAGTTTAAAACTAGTTCAAATTTCATTCAAAAGGAGTATCAAAAAATTTCATTCAAAAACTGCGCTGAAATGTTTTGGACTCGTTTCACTCGTTTTGAACAAGTCCAAAACTAGTTTAAAAACGTTCAAAACCAGTTCAAAATATTGAAAAAACCCCCGTCTAAGAACATTTAAAACTAGTCCAAAG
>JASANF010003120.1:0-57653 GCA_030248245.1 Trissonchulus sp. WLG1_4 | reverse complement strand
AACAATGTTGCCATTATAATATGCATTGTAATATTATAATTATGGTTAAAATTTGGATGGAAAATTACACTAATTAAAACCATTTTTGCCAGAAAAATGCAGCAGCTACGGTAGTCCAACGGCTAACTTTTATGATCACATAATCCACAGCATACGTTTTGTTGTGTTACTTCTATGTCAAAAATAAAAGTTTGCATTATAAGGTTATGTTGCGTTTCACCGTTTTTAGTCCTTTACTGGTTGGTTGTGGCAAAGTTTTTTAGTTTACTTTTTTTATTTTTAGTTATCGCAAGTGGTTGCCCACGTTGGATACGACGAGTATTCTCAAAACAGCACTGCTCTTGATGAATTTTACCAAGGAGTGAGCTGTTGCAACTATTTACGTTGTTCTATATAAAATTTACTGTTTTTGATCGGTTCACATTGTAATTTATCGTTATTTTTTGTGATTATTGTTTTTTACTATTTTAGGTGCAGTTCGATAGTTCTAAAAAACCCTTCGAAGCATTACGTGGATTCCAAAAGTCTCTTATTCACTACTATGCTAGAAAATTGCTGAAGCCTGCAGAAAGAGACGGGTAACCTTTTGTAATTGTGAAATATGTTGATTTTGCTGTGTCAGTGTCAGAATTATGCTAAATTAAATCTTTAAGGATCCATTCATACCTATAGTCGTATGACCGTCAATTCGCGAAATAACTACAAATCATCTTATGAGCTGCATTTTACTCTCTTTATGAGTTGCTTGATTTTGTAATATCTGATTTCTGGACAAACGGTTGTAAAGAGACCCTAAAAGAGTGAGATTAAACAGTGTTTAGTGGTAAGCGATAAAAGTATCAATCAACTTAAGATTAAATGTTTAAATGTTTAAATGTTTAAATCTAATGTTTTTGTTTTTGTAGGATGGCCAATCCGTCCGCATTGAACGCGTGGTATATGGCATCAACAAATTTTATAGGTATAGACCTAATGTATTTATTTATTTATTTATCTATTTATTTTATTTGATTTTATTTGTAACATTTTCAAGTCTCAGTTTTTCAAAACCACATTACCCTTAGAAGTTACAAGTGTAAATACTTTTGCACCATCCACTGATAAAGGGATGATTATTATAAAATCTGAGCATTCAAAAATCTGAAGTAGTATCATGATAATTTGTCAAGTTGAACCAATTAGTTATATTTTATTGCTCTGATCGTCATGTACGCTGGTTTGCTATTGTTATCATATAGATTGCATACTTGAGTTTCAAATTTAATTTTACCATAAGGTTTATAATGATAGTTCAAAAACATCTTGTGAAAATCCCAGCATTGTCTTATTTCAGTTTTTCCTGCCGCTATATTGCAACCCCCGATGTTCCGTGGAGACTTTCCCAAGTCAGTGTTTATAAGTAATAGAAAATATTTTTTAGTTTTTTAGTTTTTTAATTTTTCATTTCAGTTTCCGTTATGTTGCACATTTTGGTATCACGCTGTTGCTCGTGCACATTACAAATTATTCTCAGGTTATATACTTTACTTGAATTGTGAACTGCAGTTTTTGCTTATTAATTTTCAGTTTAGTATAATTTAGACAATCAGTTTAATATAATATTGTGTGCTTTTATTTATTCCGACGCGTGAACTAGGATTTTTAGACTACTATTCAAAATTTAAATGTTTATAAATATTTAGGTAATAAAGTAACCTATGAATAAGTTTTACTAATTTTATAATGTGAAGTACGGCAGACCAGGTAAGTACTTAAAGGGATTAACGCCAGCTTAGCATTGGCCCAGTAGCTGAAGAGGTAAAGCGCTGGCCTGCAAATCCAGAAATAGCTGGTTCGAATCCCACCTGGTCCATTCCAATGCTGATGCTGTACTGCAAGAATCCCCCTTCTGTTCCATGACTGTGCGATAAATCAATAATGCCTTTTATTTATTTAGAAGCGTGAATTATGGCAGCATTGGATCAATTATTGGTCATGAACTCACTCACGGTTTTGATGATCAAGGTAGCTCATACGTCATAAGTGTATCTGTTTAATCGAGAGTACATAATAGGTTTATTAATTATTACTATTATGTACTCTTGGTTATTAAATCCTACTATATACTCCTGGTGTGATTGTCTCTAAATTGCATTGATTTAATACTTTTTCAAGCACTAACAAAAAACAACGGTTAGCTGCAAATATGTAAATAGGCTATATAATCTGCAGAACTTGACGTCTTCCAGCACATAATTATTATAAACCTGATTTCAATTAGACCGACATGCGCACTTATGATACTAGAGTCTGATAAAAATATGTTGAACCAATATATGATACATGTCAACAAATGTCAACCACGGAGTAGCTGCTAAAACCATGCTATATGTTCTGTCATGCATAACTAAAGAATATTAGAACCAAAGACCGAGACGTCATACGCATGGGTAATATACGAAATAGATTGAGTGTGTTGCACTTGGAGATGCAACTAGAGTTATGTACCTCGTCATACTTGACACTGTTGCTTCAGGCAAAAAATACGACGGCCTCGGCAACATGGTCAACTGGTGGTCCGAAGAGTCGGAGTCGGAATTTAGCGGCAGAAAGGAGTGTATCGTTAAACAGTATGGAAACTACAGGCTGCCCGAAATAGACATGACGCTCAACGGGGAACACACACAGGGGGAGAACATTGCAGACAACGGCGGGCTTAAAATATCATTCAGGGTAGGCATCATTAGGAGTTCAACCAAACAACCACATGTTTGTTTCGCTGGCAAATTTATGTAAACTCCGCATCACCTTTTTGAAACATGGATAAGTTTTTGCGTTTTTCTTGACTATTTAGTAA
Source organism: Trissonchulus sp. WLG1_4 (assembly GCA_030248245.1). Taxonomy (NCBI): domain Eukaryota; kingdom Metazoa; phylum Nematoda; class Enoplea; order Enoplida; family Ironidae; genus Trissonchulus; species Trissonchulus sp. WLG1_4. Next base: position 54,817 of record JASANF010003120.1, on the reverse strand, counting down.
CGGCAGTGTTAAAAAGTACTACAATTTACATCTGGAGTATACAATACCTACTAAATTACTTACTAACTCATGGTACTGCTTAACGCAATTATTTATGAACTTCATTGTTCTTTATTTATTTGTGCAAATCAAGTTTTCTTATTCATGACTATGTAAATTAATAGCTCGTTCATAACTTTTACAGCTTGTAATAGGATATTATGCATGAATGTTTTTCGTACTAAACTATTTTCATTTTCATAACTAACCACCGAAACCGATGCTTTACCATTTTGTTATGTATTTTAATTTTTGTTTATAGGATACATTTTTATAGTAAGTAAATAAATTGAGTAATAAGTAACCTTGTTTTCAGTTTAAGTTTCCGATTTTCAATAAGTGCAGTGCATTTTACAAAATTTTACTCTACAGTATTTTTTATTAAATGAATATTTGTGTACTCATTTTTAGGCGTTCCAAGACTATCTGAAAGAAGATGGGAGCCGGCGGTCACTTCCAGGCTTGGAAAAATATACCAACGAACAAATATTTTTTATTAGCTTTGCAAACGTAAGCTGAATATAAGAAAACTATGACTAATAAATAGTTTTAGGTTGCTACTTTATGATAAAACATTTGACACTGAAATGCATAAAGGTAATATAAAACCAGAGCATGTAAATAAGGGAACAAAAGTATCTAGTGATATTAAAGGGATTTTCTTAAAAAAACTTAAGATTGAAAATATCAAGCACTGACGCAGGATTTAGGGATTCAAAACATGCTTTTTGAGGATGTTATATGTAATAGCAAGAGTACATAATAGGAGCTATTCTATTTTGTACTCTTGGTAATTGGTAAATGGTACTCTTGGTAATGTTGTTATATGTATGTTAAACATTAGGTTTTTCAAGGAAATACATAATTAAAAACACGAAAAATGAAAGCAAGCTAGCACGACGATTGTTATATGCGTCCAGGTTTGTAATTTTTGAACTTCTTTATTAAACATTTGTAATCTGGATTGCTTCATAAACACTGACTACTTGAATTTGTAAGTAACTGTAAACTTTAATTTTAAGATTTTTTTTAGTTTTATTGCGACAAAGAAACCAACCAGTATTTGACCAATATGGTTTTTGGAGATCCTCATAGTCCTAATCGGTTCAGGTATGTTCAAGTGTCGCATATTAAGAAGTTTCTAAGTTTTAGAACAAACCACAATTCATAAAGGCATTAGAAAGTATCAAAACTTCGTTTATGACACAAATAATGGAATTTTTGAGAAACTGTATTGTGTAGTATGTGGTACTGCCCCAGTTTTTTTCATTAAAAAGTTTTAGTTTTCATTGAAACTAATCAAAGTACGTAGCTGAGAAGTAGCTACTTAAAATTTTAAGTCTAAATATCTTATTTAAATTATTTTGCGGTATCAAAATAACAGTAGTCATAACATAGTGTCATGTATTATTTTCAGGGTTCTCGGGTCGTTAAGTAATTTGGACGATTTCGCTAAGACCTTTAGCTGTCAGGCAGGAACAAAGTACAATCCAGAACCTTCAGAGAGCAGCAAATGTGAAGTATGGTAGTTTGAAAATTTGCCAGAATTTCATACGATATTAATATAGCCGATATTATTAAATCTCATTGAACTGCAAGCAGCTATATATGATTGTGACAATACTGTTTTGGTGCTTTATCGATAATGACAGCAAAATGTTGTTAGTAGCAAGCAAAAGATATTGTATATTTTGCAAAAGATAATTGTATATTTTGTTAGTAAACTGTGTGTGTTTGCATTTCGTCATTTGAATTTTGGTTTTAAAGTTTTCTAAAGAACAGCTTTGATACTGTTAAACCTTGAAACTAAAACCTGAACATTTAATATTTAATTTATTTGAATGGTGCAAGCAAGTGCCACTGACGTTATTCACTGTAATGGCATTAATAAAAAACACAGTAATCAAACACCAAAAAAGAGCACATTAAGTTAGTCACATTTTGTTACTTTTTCACTTCAAGTTATGACAGTTTTTTCTGTCACTTTCTATACCCTGTGTCATGGGTCATACTTAATTCAACTCTCTGTTGTAGTTTGGGACAAAATAGTTTCAAAGCAGCTGCCCTGATTTCTTTGTTTTTTGAAAAGTATATAAAAATGTTGTTGGCTGAATTAACGTTCATCAAAATCCAACAAATTGGGCCGTATATGCTTACAGCTGACATTGGGGCGTTTAGGGCTTTACCAAGAAAATTGATGATGCATGGTATAGTGTAAAAAATGAACCCAAAAATCATAATTACCATCAGCATTTTTGTAACCTTAATTTGGCGCTTAACTTTCAACGCCATCATTTGATCAGAGTATTCTTCGTCTGTCGGTTTACGCCAAAGCATAGTCATAGCTGCGATGTAGATTATCACTGTAGCAGTAGAAGCTACTGTACGATAACCATGCATTACGTAAAACAAAAACCAACCTGGTAGACCGTAACCAGATAGACATATTTTCGGATATCTAGCTCCTAGAATGGGGTTGTAAATGTATTGCAAAGTATTGTGTGCGATTTGCAGTCCTAAACTTATGGTAAATCCAGCGATCACGAAAATAGTCATGAGAGTTTTATCAATCTTCAGATAGGTTCGTATGCTGGCACAAGCAATAAATCGATCGATCGAAATAAGCAGCAGTAAAGTGGGGATGGCATAAACTCCGAACACAAAGCAGAAATTGTAGAATTTCATCGCACATTGCCACGGCGTTTGCAGATCTCCCATTTCCCCGTTTATGATCACCATTATTCTGTACGGCGCTGCTGTGACCTGACCCAACCCGACGATACAATCAGCCACCGCCAAACCCGATGGTAGGACGTATTCTTTAGTGCGAAATGATTTTGTCATTGAAAACACTAATAGTATTATAGTATTTCCAACAATTTCAACAACACCAAGACCCATGTAAAAAGCGTAAATGACAAAAACAACGGTGTTGTCTTTTTCTGTAGTTGTAGTTGTAGTGTTATTCGGCATTTTGGGGTAAGTAAAGTAAAGTACAGTAAAATAAAGGTGAAGTAAGTAAGTAAGTAAGTAAGTCAGTAAGTAAGTAGGCAAGAAAGCAAGCAAGTAAATAAGTATCGTTTCTTGACACAAATATATCAGCTTAAAGTGAGGTTTCAAACCATGTCGGCAGCACAAAACAATGGAGTGTAAATTGGCATGTACAGTCACGTCAGTAGCAAAACACGTGCCTTCTTAATTATGATTTATTGTGAACATTCGCATTTCTTAAGATAAGCCTGTGTTTTGTAAAAATATGTTGTCGTTAAAAATTAGCGACTATTGCTTTTAGTCACTACAGTTCGAATTTTTTTTAAATCCTGCTAATTTCGCAATTTTTTGATACCAAGTCATAAACACTAATTAACACAAAACCGGAACAAAATGTTCTGGTATTTCACTTCGATTTGTTGGATTTCGAATAGTTAAATAGCACATTATGGATACGTTACGGGTGCTTCAAATATAATGAGTTATTGTACTAAAAATTAACGTGATAATTAGGGAGCTGCTGATATCAACTTGACAATTTGACGTAAAAGTTATGTTGAAACTTTTAGAGTTTTCATTATGGCATGCAACTGAATAATGTCCATCATGCATTAGCGCTTGGCTAATTTCTGCTATATATTCATTCCCATATGTAGAAAATATAAAATTCCATGCTAAAATGCATGTTAATAATAAAATGAAATTAATATTAGCTTTGTTAGTGCTTGATTGAATCACCGCAGAACTGTGTCAAACAAAACATTTTAGAAAAACAGCAGCAAATAGAGGTCCCCAACAAGCGCTGTAATTGAATAGTCAACATCCGTTAATTAAAGTTGAACTAAAACTTTTACCAACAAATCTACCTGCCATTTTGCATAGGTATGTCATGAGAAACTCTGATTTTGCACCTGGGCAACAGCTATGTTAACATTTTTGAACTGCGTACTTTTGAAGCATTTCTGAAAAAGGTCTGAAAAAAGTCTGAAATACCGACCGTTTATTGTATGTGTACCGTAAACGCTTAGTAGTTCTACGCCTTTATGCTCAATACAAACTGCGCTTCGGGTTAAAATGTTTTTGAGAAGATTAGCAAAAATTCTGCGTTCCCACGACTTAAGGGCTGTTCAGAGTTTTGATTAACTGGATTAGATTAACTAAATTTACTACAATAACTCGACATGAAATTTTAGTCTCTGTCCAACAATTTGCATGTTTATGTACTTGACACAGAGGAGCAACTGTGCTAACTTGAAAACGGTGTAATGCTTACGTGTTGAATTATTTCAGTTGATTCAGTTAATCTAATTCAGTTGATCCGAGTTTGTGAGTATGCCCAAGGAAAAAGAGCGTGGGCGCTGGGAACGTAGGCAATCCTATTGACTCATCGTGACCAGTGTTTATGCAAAATTTGTGACATGAGAACAATTGAATGAACTACTTTTATTTAATAGATTGTTACATACTACTTTTCAAATGGTACAAACCTATTCTTTATTGCTCTGCTGCCTAGCTATCCTAATCGATTGTCACATTTACTGTAAGAGCTTTAGACTATGTTTCCCTTTAGGTCACTGCATCAGCTCAGCTCACCACAAGCCTCCACCAATGACGACAGCTCTTTACCAACTTTATAAGGCTTCACCAAAAACAATCAGAGGTCCTGAATTCATTTCGCATTTCTGTTCATCAACAATGTCAGCAGTGTGAAGGCTTCGTTTATTTGTAGCGTAATTTCCATACAAGACAAACCAAACTTATCCAACTCATGTCATACGACTGGTGGTGACTAACTAACTGTTCTTACTCCGAACGTTTTTTCGTAATCATTCATTACTTTGTACATACTTGTAACACTCCCCCTTTTTGATAAACCGTCCCGGTTTAAGTTTAGAAATTTAAAAAAAAAACTGAAAACTTGCCGAAATTTAAACTATTTTTTTAAAGGTAACTAAATTTAAAATTGAAAAAATAATGTAAACCGCTAGATAATTTGTCCCACATAGTATAACCAACAATATAACATGGCATAACAGTAACACAAAACATACACAAACACATACATCGGCTGAAGAATGCTAACTAACCGCTGCAACGCTATATGTACCTATTAGTTAGTATTAATGATATTTTATGTAGCTTCTTTCTGAAAAAAATTTCAATATATTTCCTAGACACAATTTTTGAGATGCGATGCCAATGTCTACTCAGTGTTTTCAACGCTGGTATCGCAATCATGAGATACTCGAAACAAATACATAACAGTATTAGCATAATTTTTAATTTTACTGTTTAATCATCCTAACAGATTCTAGACGCTCACACAGTATTGGAATTGCGATGTCTGAAGTTACTTTATGTTTTCACTGCTGATATCGCAATTTTAGTTCTCAAAACAAATATTCCAATGTTTCTTTGTATTCTCCTAGAACTTTTTTAATTGAATTCGTTAGCATAATGCTTAGGACCGCCGAACCTAGTTTTGAAGGGTGGATACCATCTGCCGCAATTAAGCCAGATTTCTGAAAATTGTCCACCACGGCACAGATAGACACACAATCGGGCAAGTCACCGCTTTGCTTAGCATGGATCAGTCGCTCTTCAAATACTCTAATCGTTCGGTCTAAGTCCTTTTGCTTGTTTCCGAACCGAGGCAGCGCAGAGCTGATTATGATACTGAGACTCGGGTTTTGGCCATGCATGAATTTGGCAAATTTGATAAGTTTGCGAGCAACTGCTGGGGGGGAGAGGGTGTTTCCTTCTTTATCAACTAAATCATTAGTTCCACAAAATAGGAGGAGAACTTTGACATATGGGCCAGTTGAAATGCTCGCTATTGAAATTATGAATTTAGCTGTGGCCCCCGGGACGAATCTCAACTCAGAGCCCTGACAGTCAATCCTGCACCAGCTCAGTACAGAATCGCCCAGTACTAACACTTGCGGGAGCGATGAAAAATCCCCTCGTATGCGAGATCGGATTCTAGTCAGGATGACGCCAGTCATGTTCTGTCCCCCGTAACCCCAGTAGGGATCTGGCAGGTCTTCGATCAATGTTTCCTCCTTTGTGCCTAGTAATAATTTCTTCAGCTCAGGATTCTGCATATACTTTTCATAGTCGATCCTGAGCATCACTAGGTCCTGAGTCAAACGCCACTTGGATTCAAACCCCGCTATGGCTCCATCTGGTCTTATGTTTCTACTTTCGCGTTTCTGATCTAACCCTTGTAGAGTATTCTTTATTTTGGCCTCGGCTTCCAAGTCCAATGCTGCCCTGGCCTTCGTCGCCTGATAAAGTTGTTCGGCTGTCACATAATTTTTCTCATACACGACCAATGAACATTCGGCAAGATGTGAAAATTTAAAGTACAACGATTTGCTGCGAAATTTGAAATAGATAGGCATTGGATCCCTGAAACAAACGTATACATGATGTACAGCTACGTTATGTTTTCGCTGGCCAACTTGTTTACGCCTTCATCAGTAAATCCTGCCTTAATTTATACTTTTAGACAACAGGTACAACATTGAAAATTTTATCAATTGATTAATTTTTTGTTTCGAACCACTTACTTGAACTCTTCTGTTGCTTTTTTTTTATTTGCTTCGCTAAATGTTTATCGCTTACATAAAATTGGGTGTTAATTATTACAATTAGTACAATGCCACGGATCCTTAGCTGCATCAAAACCAGTTGGGAGCTTAACACAACTTTGATAAAACCACAATTCGCAGGTTGCACAAAGAATCCACCTATTTCTACGCCGACCTCTCCCTGCGGGGTTGTACAGATTACATATTTTGCAAACATTATCTACTTAAAGATCAGGATCATCTATCGTTCCTCTGAAGCGACGCACTTGGTTAATGTGGACTTCTCTGTCAACTACGACATTGCCTTCCTTAAGCCTGATAACTAAATTAGGATATTTCACCTCTTTCACGACCCCAGGGCTACGAAACGGAAGAGAAGCTTTTGCTTGCCACAGCGGCAGAAGCGGTCACCACATAAGTAACAAAGTCTCCGATATTATAGTCTTCTTCGGCAACGTTTGCAGTTTTATCATACTGACACTTCATTTTTGATTTTGCCACATCGGACTGTTTCTTTGCCAATCGCCAGATGGTCTGGAATCTGCTCTTAATCTCATTGGCATAAGCTTATCGAGTGTTTGCTATTTCTTGCAATTGATTTTGGATTTTCTCTGTAGTTGGCTCACTTTCTATCATCTTATCAATAGTAATTCGCGCTTCTCTTCCAAACAAAATAAAGTACGGACTCATGCCAGTTGACTGCTGCGCCGACGTGTTATGCGCAAATGTAAGCGGTGCAACGTGCTTATTCCAACTTCTAGGCTCATTTCCTGTTACCGTCCTTAAACTTTGATGGATAGTGCGGAAGGAACGTTCGACTAGCCCATTAGTTTGATGATGGCACGGTACTCCAACTGCTGCACAGAAAACATACGCAACACTTCTTCAAAAATGTTTGACGTAAAATTTGCACCTTTGTCTGTTAGAACCACCTTTGGAACACCAAACTTAACGCAAAAATCCATTGCAAACAACCAAGCTATGGTTTTTGAGTCTGCCAGTTTCAGTGTATAGGTGACTAGATATTTTGACAGATGACATATAAAAGCAAGCAGGTATTTATCCCCGTTATCAGCCTTCGGAAGTGTTAGCAGATCCACACCAACAAAGTCGAATGGACGCTGAGGGGTTGGAAGAGGGGTTAGCTTCGCCCGTGAATGTTTTCCGTATGTCTTGCTAATGGCACAAAGTTCACAGCTACTCACATATTTGCGCACACTGACAGCCATTTTATCCCAGTACACCCTACATTTCAGTCTTGCAAGGGTCTTGTTGCAACCAAAATGTCCGTTCCACGGTCCGTCATGAGCCTCAGACAAAAACCTTTGCTGCAATGCCTGAGGTATTACCACGCGCGGAGGTAGGTCCCCTACTCCTTTTACTTTGAGTACATTGTCCTCAATGGCAAAAATTTTGTTCCATCTGTCAGCAACTGATTGATTCACCCCTGCTGGAAGGGTACCATTCAGCAGATACTGTATTTTAGCCATGAGCTGCGCATCGGCTAGTTGCGCGCGACTAATGTCTAATGTCTGTTCGCACAATGGTGCATCCGTGGCATCAACAGTAACAGCGAAAATAGCATCTGACGAGAAATTTTCCGTCCAAACTTCACTCACTGTCGACTCTGTTTGGGCTTGAGCATGGCTTTGAAGCCGTGCGTACTGAGGACATTTTTCTGTATCTTCAGTTTCCCCTATGCGTGAAAGAGCATCAGCATTTTTATGCATAAGGCCGGGTTTAAATATCATCTCGAAATTAAATTGAGACAAGTAATGCGCCCATCGTTCTAGTCGATTCGGTAGGTCACGCTTACGCTTGAGAGCAAGCAGGGCGGAGTGATCAGTAACTATTGAAAATTTCCGTCCTATTAGGTACTGGCGAAACTTTGTGCAAGCAAAAATAACAGCTAACGCTTCCTTGTCTGTAATATGATATTTGCGTTCAGCCGAGCTCATTAGACGAGAAGCATAAGCCACCACATGTTCCTTCTCGTCGTCTCCTACTTGACTCAGTACTACGCCTAATGCAAAATTTGACGCGTCAGTATACACTATGAACTCCTTCTCAAAGTTTGGCAGAAAAAGAATCGGTGGTTTAACCAAAACAGCCTTCAGCGTTTCAAACGCTTTCTGACACTGTTTGGTCCACTCAAAACTTACACCTTTACGCAGCAACCACTGCAATGGCTCGGCAATAGATGCAAAAGATTGAACAAACGAACGGTAAAACGAACACAAACCGTAGAATGAACGCACTTCTTTGCAAGATTTCGGCACAGGATAATTTAAAATTACTTCAGTTTTCTCTGACGATGGCCAAATTCCATTTTTACCAATTGAGTGAACTAGAAACACAAGGACTCGAGGAAAAAACTTACATTTCTGGAGGTTTACTTTAAGGTTTGCACTGGCGAACCTTTCTAGTACTATTCGAAGGCGACTGAAAACCTCGGCAACTGACCTTCCAGCAATAACAATGTCATCTATATAAACAAACACATTAGAAATAGTGCAAAGCAAGCGATCCATAGTACTCGGCGCGTTACACAATCCAAATGGAAGTACTTCGAACTGAAAATGGCCAAATTCGGTTAAAAACGCTGTCTTTTCCTTGTCCGCGTCTAACGAGTCCCGTAACGAGTCCAAAATGTCAGAAATTTTAGGAATTGGGTAAACATCTTTTTTTGTTACTTCATTGAGGCGACGATAGTCAACGCATAGACGTAATTTACCATTCTTTTTAATACCCACTACAATAGGAGCGCTCCAGGATGAATAACTAGGTGAAATCACTCCTTGACTGAGATTCTGTTCCAAAAATTCTTTCACTTTCTCTTTGTGATGTGCCGGTATTGGTCTAGCACGTAACTTGATCGGGCAACCCTCGGTTTCAATTTTATGCTCCACCCAAGGACACCTGCCAAGATCACCATCACCCCGTGAAATAACACCGACATATTCCTGCAATAACGCTATCAACTGTTCTTTTTCTTGGTCTGTTAGTTCACAGTTCCGCAGGTCTAGACTAATACCCTCTAGGTCACTACTGAGGTTAAGCTGTGGCCCATCAACCTCCAGACCTGGCGGTTCGGTAGCATTCAGCGTATCAGGGTCTTCTTCCTCTACATCGGCCGCCAACACTTCACCAACCGTTGTGTTTCTGCCAATACGGACTGATGAATCAGAAGGATTGAAAACTGGAACATCCGTTTTGTTTCCTGCCTCGATTGAAACTAGTGACCCGCACCCTTTTAGATTCATGTCGCTCAAAACACTATTGGATGCCACAAGACCATCCTCGCTAGGCAGGACGGAGCTGATTTTGACTGCAACAGGCTGTAAACTATGGGGTGGTATAACTGTATCTGACATCACAGTGCATCGTGCAATTAGAGGAATGCCAGCTAAATTGGGTTCGCTATATGAAATTGAAACCGACACTTTTCTTGACCCGCGAATATTCTAGCCTTACTTGGGTCAGTTTTGTCCGGAATAATTTGTAGCTGGTGCACTCTAATAGCATTCATCCCAAGCAGAATTCCGAAGCAGTATAAAGAAAGAACGACATAAAACACCACCTGCTCTTTTCCGCTTCCCAAATCCAAATCACAGCACACACACGCACTCAGTTCGACGCATCGTCCATCGGCTAGCCTAGCGGTTACCCCACTGCACTCGCTAAAGGGAAGGTTACCCAAATATTGCCGAACACCCTCTGACATTAGGGACAAATTAGCCCCAGTGTCGCACAGTGCGGACATCCGAACCCCATTTACTTTTGCATGAACATAAATCCCAGATGCTTTGAGGGGCGGGGGCTGAGGTACAATCGGTGATCGCACTACTTGCACTTTATTCAGCTGCGGGCGCACTTGCGGCTGCTGGCTTGACGCCATCATGCTTTCCACAGATGAGCCTGCAGCCAAATTTTGACTCATCAGCCCATTGCTACTGGCATTGTGTCTGAAATTATTAGTAGACCACTGAAGATTTCTTGTAGTGGGATTTTTATTCCTTGCATAACTATAGACGGAATTCGGCCCTGCATCCCTAAACCCCGGATGTGTCTTAACCCTTGGGTCTCTCTGTTGCTCGGGACAGTTTCGAGCAAAATGACTAGGGTCACCGCACTGAAAACAAACGCCAGAGTATCGGCCAGCATTTTGCGGTATTTGAGACTGTGTCCGATTGTGTGACTGATATGTGGTACTCTTTGTTGGCATGGGGGCTCGTTCGATTCGGTTTTGCGCCGATACAGCACAAATCGGCTCATACCCTGATCTGACTTTTGATTTTTCTTTTTGCCACTGCTTTTCATAGTACTTCACCCGTTTGACAGTTTGGGACAGAGTATTTGGAAATGGGTAAACAAGACCGCTCATTTGAAACAGCTGTTCGTCTATTCCTTTTCTAAAAACTTTGCAGAGTATGGATTGCTCTTTTTCAAAAGTCAGATCAGTATCAGCTTTTAGCATCAGTTCCTCCAACGCCAAAGCATATTCTTGCACAGTCTCATCTCTGCCCATTTTTCTCTCATATACCGCCCAAAGATCAACCTTTTATGTTAGTTCAAACTTTGTCTCGAGCTTTTTTACTACATTCTTATAATCGGGCGAGCCCCCTACCCTTCGTGAATAAACGTCAAAAGCCTTTCGAGCAGAACGCCCCAGACATGCACGGAGCGGTCTGCATGCATTTTCCGGAGATAATTTGAGTTGGCAAACTACCGGCTCAAATTACAGGTTGAACCAATCCCGGAAACTGCGTTCACTTTTATTAGGGTCAAATTTTGGGACATCAGTAAATGGGTCTGTTACCACTAAAATATCGTTGCATTCACTGCTTATGGTGCTGTTATGCTGTCCGTCAATCCTACGTTTATTGCAGTTTTTTGAATCAGAACTACTGTCCGAGTAGTCGTGTCCGTGACAAGTCCGATCAGCTAAACGCATCTGACACTTTAAATTTTTATGACCCTCAAGAGTTCGTTTTTTGTGGGTCGTTTCATCAACCAAATCAGCTAAGTCCGAGTCCGTGTCATGGCTACGGTCACTAGACAACTCACTATCGTTAGCTCGGTGAATTTCAGCTCTATGTCTAACACTCCTTACTACACTCTTAAGGAACTGCCGAGGGGGATTGTTCTGCGAGTGAATAGCCTTGGTCAACTGGCTCAATTGCTTGCTAAGTGACTCCTCATGACCCTTTAACAAGCTGCACAACTCTTGTTTTGACTGCTCACGCTCATTCTTAAATTTTATTTCTTTTTCTTTAATCCAGTTGACCAAGGCATTTTGTTTCTGCTCCAGAGCTTTCATTCTGGTCGCAACATTATCCACTTCAGTTTTCTGTTCCCTGGTCAGAAACTCTTGCTCATTAACTGCATCACCACTAAGACCCTGCAATTCAGTTTCTACTACACTGCCTACTTCACGTTCTTTCAACTTTGTCTGTCTTTGGGCCAGCGGTCTCAAGGTATTTAGTTTTCCAGCAGACGCACGCTTTTTGTGTGCCGAAAACATTACCCTATTAGTTTAACCATATAATTATAACCACTCTATGATACATATTGCAGCTACGTTTGCTAGCACTAATATTACATTAAGCAGGCATGGATAGACAACAAAGCAATACAGAAATTGTAGGACAGAATATTAAAAAAATTCAGGTCCGTCTGTCACAGCCTACGGCGTACATGACAGAACCACGCTCTGCTACCATGTTACATACTACTTTTCAAATGGTAAAAGCCTATTCTTTATTGCTCTGCTGCCTAGCTATCCTAATCGATTGTCACATTTACTGTAAGAGCTTCAGACTATGTTTCCCTTTAGGTCACTGCATCAGCTCAGCTCACCACAAGCCTCCACCAATGACGACAGCTCTTTACCAACTTTATAAGGCTTCACCAAAAACAATCAGAGGTCCTGAATTCATTTCGCATTTCTGTTCATCAACAATGTCAGCAGTGTGAAGGCTTCGTTTATTTGTAGCGTAATTTCCATACAAGACAAACCAAACTTATCCAACTCATGTCATACGACTGGTGGTGACTAACTAACTGTTCTTACTCCGAACGTTTTTTTGTAATCATTCATTACTTTGTACATACTTGTAACAAGATAGTTCTCCTTACAACGATATCCGACCTTTCAATGCGTCTAGCTCTCGAAACAATCAATTTGTCGAGATAATTATTATTATTAAATGTTGTTTAGAGTCGTTGGAGCATGAGGACAACAACAAACAAACAACAAAAATTTATTCAGAGAATTATGCCAGATCATTGGATTACAGTTAACTTTTTTAATATAGCAATTCAAACTTTCAGTAACCATAGCAAAAACAAACAGGAAATGCAAGAACACATGAAAACAAAAATTAGCTTAGTCGCAACGCATATAATATATATATCTCGTATCAAGCAAGTCTAGAGAATTTAAGTTCTTTTATAATAATATCTAAATTATTAGCTGAGGCAGTATATTCTAATAAGCTGTTCCAAACTTTAATAACCCTTAAAAATAAAAAGTGCTTGCGCTATAGCGTAGAAAATTTTGGTAGAAGTAGTCTCTTTGAATGACCTCTAGTCTTTTGAACCAATTCAAAGAAGTCTCGTGAATTTAGAATAGCATACGAATTGAGGATCTTGTAAGTCATAACCAAATCTCTACAGGTGCGTCTTTTTTGTAAGCTTTCAAGTTTTAACAATTTACAACGTTTATCACAAGAAACACCCATACATATGGGCACCGATCGCGTAAAAAATCTTTGAACTTTTTCCAACTTCTCAATTTATCCAAGATATAATGGACTCCAAACTGCACAAGCATATTCCAACGTGTGCACTGCATGTCTTGTATAGGCCGGTTAGTATAATAGGATCTTTAGAAACCACTCCGCGTTTTAATAAATTTACTTGCCTTGTGGCTTTTTTAATAACGTTCGAAATATGCAGTGAAAATTTTAGATTATCTTTGGACAAACTAGTAACAGCAACCGCGACAAAGAATACTCGGAATGTAAGTGTAGTTAGTTCAATTATAGTGATTAAGAACATAATAAACAACCTAGATACATTAAGCATGAGAACCAAATTATATTAGCCAAATATTTTACACCCTTAACCACAGAACGTCAGTAGGTACATCAGAGATTGAGATTGTTTGATGTCATTGATTGAGGAATATTAGCTACAGAACCCGAGCGACTCACACAGAAGTACACTAGGAATAGGTTGAGTGTGTTGCACGCGGAGATGCAATTTGAGTTATGTGTACTTTGTCATCTGTGACACTACTATATAATCAATGCTGAGTACAGATTGCCTAGACATTAATTTGTACACCGCATTTTTGTATTTTTTGCTAGCTGTACTTGTAGCAGAAACTGCCAGCGAGTGATAGCACAATTGATATTTATGACAACTCGATCTTCAAATCAACGCTAGACATACCACTACAGAGCAAAACGTGACAAGAATACGGTGGACTGCACCAAATCGGATTAACTGACAATTAGCTTAAACCGAACTAACTGAGGCTTAATATTCTTAAATCTGTTAAGGTGCTGTGTACCGATGAAGATTAGCGCAGTTGGCGCTTATTATTTAATTAAAAACCGAGGTTTAGCTGCAATTTAACTAGGATTTAGCTAAATCTATTTTATCTAAAGTGTAGCTCCAACTTAGACTTGAGTTAATCCGATTTGGTGCAGTCCAAAGTTAGTTTTTAAAAAGTAGGTTCTTGCTGAATATAACCAATCAATAACAAGCTTAGATTGCTCTATTTCTTTCTGTTACGCTGGAGGGCTGACTAGAAGAGACTGCTTGCACTTTTGTCATTCTGCTTAGAAATATTTTATAAGCAGCGGACCTTATTTCTTTATTTTTTGAGAAGTATATAAAAATATTGTTAGCTGAGTTGATGTTCATCAGAATCCAACATATTGGGCCATATATAGCCACAACCGATAAGGGAGCATTCAATGCTCTCCCAAAAAAGTAGATTATGCACGGAATCGTGTAAAAAACACCTCCAAAAATCATTATAACCATTAGCATTTTTGTTACCTTGATTTGCCGCTTAACCTTTATAGCCAAAATCTGATCAGAAAAGTGTTCATTCTGATTCTGCCATAAATGTTTCATAGCCGCTGAGTATATAAACAGGGTAAGGGTTGAAGCCACCATGCGATAACCATGCATTACGTATAGCAGGAACCATTTCGGTAAACCCCACCCAGCTAGGCATATTTTCGGGTATACAGCTCCAAGTATCGGATCATATACGTACTGCAAACCATTAGTGGTAACTTGCAATCCAACGCTTATGGTGAGACCAGCGATCACGAAAATCGTCATGAGAGTTTTATCAATCATCAGATAGGTTCGTATGCTGGCACAAGCAATAAATCGATCGATCGAAATAAGCAGTAGTAACGTGGGGATGGCATAAACTCCGAACACAAAGCAGAAATTGTAGAATTTCATCGCACATTGCCAGGGCGTTTGCAGGTCTCCCATCTCCCCGTTTATGATCACCATTATTCTGTACGGCGCTGCTGTGACCTGACCCAACCCGACGATACAATCAGCCAAAGCCAAAGCTGAGGGCAAGACATACTCCTTTGTTCGAAACTTCTTAGTAAGGGCAAAAACCACTAGAATGATTAAGTTTCCAACTATTGCCGTTAGTCCAAGCGCCAAATAAATCGCGTTTGTTATAAAAGCAATTGTATTGTCTTCCTTTGCATTGGTTGAGTTTGTCATTTTGCTGCCAGATTTAAATTTGACTTGATTATTAAGGTTAAAGTAAAAATTAGTTTCACAAGCTGTAAAAAGCAATAAAAAGTCAATTTACATATCGTTTGTTACATCATACTGCTTTGTTGCAACTGCTATAGTTTTAGCAAGATCGGTAAACGGATTGTTTCTCTACGAAAGCTTATCTATCATGGTCCTACTTGCTCTGCTGCAAATGCTCTCTGCCTCATACTTGCTGTATTGTAAACTACAACATAACACACAATAGGCCTTTAATTTTGATGCTTTGACAATAGCGCTGCGCTTGTGTTGTATCTTTCGTATGTTTGTGTTACCTTAGGCTTGGGGATGCGTTTTATGTCTTCGGAAGCTACCATGCGAAGCTTGGGGCCAATTTCTAAAATGGATTAAACATTATTGATTAAAATTTGTTTTGCCAATAAATCATGACATCGTTTAGGAATTTATACAAAATTTGCAGTAACAATTATTTGCAGCCCCTCCCTCACGCTTGTGCACAAAATTTTTTAAGTCTATCTTAACATCGAGATAAGTGTTATTAAGCAAACAAATTTTAATCTAATCCATTTAATCCATTTTAGGAATTGGTCTTTAGTTTAAATAAACAGTAAATAGATTTTTCTCTTGTTTTCTTGATGCATATATTGCTGAACAACAGGGTGTAGGTGACATATATTGTCAATTCACTTAGAACTTAAGGTTTACAGTGTTTCACCTCCAATTTAGCTTGTTTTGTCCGCAATGGTATGCGGGTAGTTTTTTTTCTAAAGGCCTATTCTTTTACCAGATTAAAGGGTTAATTATAATCAGACTAAACGGTTTAAAAATTATGCTAAAAAGTGCCAGTCCAAAAACACCGGTTTAACCCTTTCGTGCCGGGACTTTTCCTGCAAAGGCAGCTGGACTCTGAAACCCTCTAGTTTTTTGGCCATTGCTCGAGCTACGTGCGTCGTAGAAAGATCGCGAAACTGCCATTCGACAGAGAAATGAATGGTAAACAAAACATAATCAGTCGATTAAGGGTCTAGGACGCACCGTTTTTGAGTTATAAGCGCTCAAAGGTGAAAGTTTGTGAAAATTTGCGCCATCGCTCAGGCATAATGTACCTCACCCTAGAGTATTAACACAGCAACCGTGCGCTTTCCATAGTTGAATACCAGAAATAAACTAAAATATCCGCTGTATCTGATGCACAAAAAGCTCGCTGCCAGAGTTGCGATTAATTACCATAATGTGGCCATAAAATAAATACTACTTTTGGGATGAAAAAAAGTCAAATTTTCACATTGCTTAACTAAGCATAGGTTTTGTTGTATCGCAGTAGAAGTAAAATTTGGCTGCTGAATACAAAGATCTACGATTGCTAAAAAAAAGGTTTGAGGATTAGCTGCTTGGAACAAACTGCACAAGTTTTATAAACTGTAACGTATGTGTGTTTGTGAGTATGTGTGTTGTGTGTGTGCGTGTATGGTGCTTCATACTGTAGTGCTAATCTGGTGTAATCTCTGGTTTTGTTTTTTTGCATGTTTTTTGTGTCATCCATTAGTTTGCCGTTTGCTGTTTTGGCAAGTGCTTCAGTTCTAATAAACGCTCTCTTCTGAGCTGGTCGGTTACATTGGTGGCCAGTGTGAAACCTTCTGTGTTGCACTTTACTGTGTACGGCTTTTACGCCTTGTTTACGGCTCTCAGTGCCTACTACGGCATTTACGCCCTGTTTGCGGCTCTCAACGCCTTTCCAGTTTATCTCTGCGATCTCTGCAACCATACTACATTTTTAAAAGTATGCATCAGCTCTTTTTGAGTTTATTCATCACGCGGCCTGGCCAAGCCTAGGCGCGGTTAAGCGATTTTGTGTTAAAATTTTCTTGATAAAATCATCACGCGGCCAGGCACAGACTTGGCGCGAACAAGAAATTTTGCTTATATTGGAAAATCTCACGTCTAGCTACTGCTAGTTAGCTACTTGTAGCTAACTGTATACGTACAAAATTTGGAACTCAACACGCTGCCTGGCAAAGACTAGGCGCGGATTTCTTAGTACAAAGGTATAGTATCTGTGATTTCAGCACGCGGCCTGGCTTGGCCTAGGCGCGATTGGCTGATTTTGTCATACAGTAGTAACCATCTCGCGGCCTGGCTCAGCCTAGGCGCGATTACTTAACTTCATACGTACCTTCACCAGTTAACTCATCACGCGGCCTTGTTCAACCTTGGCGCGATTTAAAAAGCTTCATACGTACCTACCCGAATAATAATTCATCACGCGGCCTTGTTTAACCTAGGCGCGATTAAGCTACATACTAAATACGTACGATCGGAGTGCCATTCCAACACGCGGCCTTGCTGTGACGAGGCGCGATAGTCAAAAATTGTCTGGGGAATCGAACCTCTGTACTTGCCACCAAACCTAGAAGAGACGGAGTGTGAAACTAAGCATCGGATTGCGTTAGCCATTTGAGCAGTCCACGGCCAAGCTTAACTAGAGTTAAACAGTAACTAACTCGTAAACACGTTGCCTAGCAACGTCTGGCGTGCTATTTTGAGTGCTCTAATCAGTCATTCGTGGCCTGCTCAATCTAGCCGCAAGCAGCTACCTACTGCAGATTAATTAATTCATTATAGTAATTAATCTGTTCTCTAGCTATCTACTCTAATAGTTAGTGTGTCGTTTTAGACACCAGCCGTGAGCCAGCCGTGTCAACAGTTGATTTGGAACTCTGCTGTTTGCTAACCTGTTTGACGTGCAGCAGTCACTGCAGATCCCCGCCAGCGGATGAGCAATCCATCCACACGCCGTGACAGACATCAAGATCGAACACTTCAGGACATTGACGTTCAGCTGCACAACTTGTCACAGCGTTTTCAAGAATATTCACAACAAACAGCTGCTAATTTAGACAACAACGGGACTGTTCTCAGAAGTCTTACGCAGCAGTTGTCCAACCTCAGCCAGTCACACCCAACGATGACCTCACGTGGTCCAAACATTCCCATTGCTGAATTTGACGGAAAAGACGCTGACTTTCAACTGTGGTTGGAGGACTTCGAGCGCAAATACGCTGCAAACAATTGGCCTCCACATCACCGAGCTACAACGCTCGGCGGATACCTGAAGGGACAAGCCATGCTTGCATACAAGACCCTCAGCAGTGAAACACGAGCTGATTATAATCAGTTGGTCGAAGCTTTGAAACAGAAGCTGCAAACTCAAAGTAGACAACGTCTAATTAGGCAGCGCTTTGATTCCAGAAATCAACTGTCTGGTGAGACGGTGAACGACTATGCCATAAACCTAAGTGACTTAGCAAGTTCCGCCTTGGGATACATGTCAGTTGAAATGGAGCGGGATACGGCCTTACGCGACAAATTCATTCATGGCTTAACGCCAGAAATCCGCGAACAAGTGGTGATCATGTGCCCATCCACTTTTCAAGAAGCTTTGATTGCTGCTGAGCGTGTCGAAGACGCGCGTCGAAAAAACACTGGCATCGGCGGCTCCGTGCCAGGCGAAAACTCGACTGCGCATTTAGAACGACAACTACAGACCTTGCGAGAAACTATGGACAAATTGCTGAAAACAGCGCAAGAAAATCAGGCCACTGCCTCCAAAACCCCATCTGGTTATGCAGCAACTCCCATTGTTTCTGCGGAAACGCCCCCATGGGCGCGTGAGTTGACAGCCGCAGTGGCAGCTTTGGGTCCAGTGCCCAGAACGGCGCAACGACCGCTGCCTTATGCCCCTGTAACTTACGGTGCACAAAAGTTCACAAAGGAAGGAAAAACTATTTGCGATCGGTGCAAAAAACCGGGCCACATCGCGCGTAACTGCAGAGCTACAGGCTACTGCGAATTTCATCAGCATTTCGGTCATGCAACTGAACAATGTCGTGCACGTGAGTTGGCGCAGCAACCTGGTCCCAGTCACTACAGGAGGACGGAAAAGCCTGAAAACAAAGTTTTGAAAAATGCACGAAATGAACAGTGTGCAGTAATAACTCACGCACTTCCAGATCAACAGTCCAATCAATCAGACCAGAAAGAGGATGAGCAAAAAGAACCAGTTGTCAATGTTCAGTGGTTGCCCTTTGTTGGGGTCACTGGTGCGGCTGCTGGTCAATTGAGCGGGTGGAAACGATGTGATTCAGAAGATGACCCAACCAATGAAATAAGCCTGTGTCTGACAAATTATGATCAGCCTTGTCTTCAAACCGCTAACGAGGAAAACGCTGGAATGCCAGCAATCAAGCCAAACGCAACCATTACTGAAAATGAAAACAAGGACGGACTTGAATCATTTGAAGAAAATATGCCAAAGCAACCCGCTATCATTACACTGGCTCGGTTGAGCTCACTTCCAGCTGATGAACGCGCACAGCTTTCTTTGTCAACGAATTTGCCTGATGGCAACAAAACAGCTGAAACAATTTCAGCGGAAAGCTCGGCCCGCTGCCAATCGAAAGTGAAGAGTTGGTTGAAAACTCAGCCACAAATGGCAAAAAAGTCTGGTAAATCGCTTGCAGCATTCAAGTCAGAACCGAGCAAAAAGACAGCAATGAAGGAAAAGTTTGTTGTCGGTAACAAAATCAAGAAGACCAAAAAAGTTGGTGTGGATGTTCGACAATGCAAAAAACCTGCCCGTATTGTCAAAAAGAACAAACCTCAACACGATGCCATGGAGCAGCTGAGTGTTCGAACACAACACTGGTGGTCTCTTCCAAAAATTTCGAAGCTGCAGTCTAAAGTGAAATCAGGTACCGATCCGGTCAACGAAAGCCCACTGAAAAAATGCGAAATAGCTAATAACAAGCATGCGGCGGCCTCTATGAAATATAATCAGCTGCCTAACCCAGCGGCAAAAATGACCAAAAAGAGCACAACTGTCAAATCCAAAGTCTTTGGAAGACACCCGCGGTTCCAAAAACAATTGAAATCTGTGGTCATCAAGAACTTTCCGACTGTCACCAACTCTAGCTACAAGAAAACTGTGGATCAAGCAGCACAAACAAGTCCTTCACTGAATACTATTGATTGCGAAATTGTGGCAGAAGCGGTTGGTGAACCGTTTATTCTGTGGGATCAACCTGTCAACAAAGAAGTGTCGTTTGGCAATGATGAGACTCCCCAAGACAACCACGAACTGGCTGAAGCTATCCAAGAAGTAGAAGAAGTAATTCAAGCCAACGACGAGGAGCCTCAACCCTACCCTGTGAATATCAAACCAAATGACGAAAATGGTGAACAGCCTAAATCCAGAAAAAAACGACACAAGCGTGGAGGACGAGGCATCCGACGTCAACAGGATAAGCATGATGAATCAAATGGAAGTGGCCCCGGCGGTGCTGCGGGCAGTAGCAGTCGCCTGATGTTTTATTCGGCAATGATAATGTGCATTATAGCATGCTGTTTGCCAATTTCGGACGCCACAGTCACTTTTCCAAATCCATTGTTGTGCCAGACGGAGCAAAATAGCCAGGTTTGGAAAATTCCAAAATTTGTGGCTTGTGGTGCACCTGACTTTGGATCAACTAACAATAGCGTCAAGGCACGTTTGCAGCTGTTCAAAAGGAACATAGTCCAATACAGCACGAAGGCTTGGATGTGTCGTAAAGTCACTCAGAAACTGCAAACTTTCACATACTTTTTTGCGGACGAACATTTGAAAAATGAACAAACAGTGGACGAAGCTGTGAGCATAGATGAGTGTAAGAAAATGGTTCACTGGAAGAAATGCAGTGCCGGCAGTCTAACGTCTATGGGAAATATCTGGGCTACCACAAATAAACTGAACTGGTACTACCCGAGCGGAGGTTGGCACTGTTGCCAATGGAACGAATTTGAGGTGACAAACTGCTTTCTTCAACCAGCCAAAGTATACAAGCGACATCAATCCAATCAAATGGAGTCAAATGTAGGCGACACCAGTGGCTGTGAATATGAAACAGGACACTGTTCGTTACAAACTGGACAGTTTCTGCTCTGGAAACCAAATATGACAGAACGCTGCGAATACATACCGTGGGAAATTATGGAAGGACAAAAGCTAAATAACCAGTGGCTCTCACATGATGGAACATTAGCACTGACGTGGAAAGACGACAGTCACGTACCTGGGTGTGAACCTGGTAGAGTGCTGCAAATGAGTGACCAAGGTATTCCTTTTGCAATTTTGTATGAAGAACAAGAAACAACGGTTGTACCATCGTTACGGAGACTGCAAAATCTTGTACTAAACAAGGCAGTCAGACGTTCAAAACGAAGCAAAAGTGATTTTGGTATGGTATCTTCTGACCTTTTGGCTGCGAGCCTTCAAGCTCTGGAAGTCAACACGAGAAAACTGATGCGTTTTTCTTTTTCTCATGCTTTAGCTGCGACATGTAAATCTATGGGCCATTTGATGCAAACTGTCGAAGCTTTAGTGCTCGGAAACCCAACACTTGCATCAAGAATAGTATTGAAAGAACCGAGAATCCATGCAAGAGCGGGGGGATCCGACATTGCAGTATGGCCGTGTTATGAGATTCCCACTGGGGATTTCGAGTTTTTGGCGATGAATACGACTTGTACAAATGAAGTGCCCATTCGATACAAAACGGGAAATAATTATTTTCGTGGATATCTCGATGTAACTACCAATATAGTGCATCAGCGACACAGCCTTGTCGCAGATTGTCAGCTGACAAATGAAATTCCGATATCACTAAAAAATGGTAGCCACATTTACAACCGAAGAACGGGATTTCTACTTCCCTTACGCAATCAAATACCATTTGCTATTTGGCAGCAGAGTAAAAGCATTCAGAACTTTCCGAAGCTGATATTCCATCCTGTTGTTATGTACCACATCAACGATGTCACCGGTCATGTATCCTTGAACGATTTATTTGACGGAATTTCTCAGCAAACCAAAGTGATGCAACTGCTTGGTTTTGGAAGGCAGCATGCCACCGCAGAAGAAGCAGCATCTGCTACTGCAAGAAAAATAGTGTCTGAAGGTCTTTTTGGCTTTCTTGCTGGTTTTCATATTGACCTGATGCAGCTGTGGATCTTTTGCTGTTGTTTATATACATCGATTACGATTTTATGGCATTTTTGCTGTGGTACACCAAACGCAGCGAGACAAATCCCAAGAATTGGAATAGTAGTGCGACAGAAATGGCTGAACTTGAAGGCCGTGATAGAAGCTCTAAAGAATGTGCCATCAGATCAATCTGTAGCAGTGTGGAATTTGAAAGAGACTGACGACATTGATACACATGCTGAGTCCAACAGTGACCAGCAACATTCCATACCTGCCACGTCCGTGTATCAGCCATATCCAATCAACTCAGCGACAGAAGAAACTGAAGCAGTGATTATTCCTGTTTTGGTAGAAGGTAAACCCTTCCGCGCATTGTTTGATACTGGTGCCCAAATCACTCTAATGACAATTCGAGCTGCAAAGATGTTGCCCTCCTGTCCCGATGGTCAAGATTCACCAACCTTGCATCCAAAGGTGATCCGCATTAAATCTGCATCTGGGCACACTATGCCGCTACTTGGCACGTTCCAAACTGTAATTCAAGTCGGAAACGTTCGAGTGAAAGGTGAAATCGCTGTTGCACAAGAACTACCCTACGATGTGATACTGGGCAAAGATCTCATCCAAGCGCTTGGACCAGTCACACTGAATCTCCAAGAAAGAAGTCTGAATTTATCCATGGATGGAAAGAAGACTTCAAAGGAAGCATGCATTCGAATAGCATCAACTGTTCGAATCCCACCAAAGCACGAATGCATAGTGCCCTGTGTCATCCAAAATCAAAATCAAGAAACCTCCAAAAGTTCGGTTTATCTGCTAGAGGGCGCCACAAAAACGCTACTGTCATTTGGAATTGTAATGGCCGCTTGCTTAGTGCAAACACAGACGAACATAGTACCAGCGAGATTTATAAACCCTGGGAGCGCTCCTGTCACACTATTTGAAGGCACCCGAGCTGGAACAGCTTCCGTGTTGGACGAAAAGCAGATTCTGCAAGCAGATACTCAGAGTGTGACGTACTCTTGTCTTCTGACAAATATCGCAACAACGAACAACGCCAAAGGTGCGAAAACACCTTTAGAAACAAACACTGTCAGTTCTGCTGCAACCTCTGCACTTGCAGCTTTGCTAGAAGAGTACAAAGATATATTTTCAGAAGGAGATCACGATCTGGGACAGTCAAACCTTGTACAGCACACGATTGATACAGGCGATGCTCGTCCCATTCGACAGCAACCTTATCGAGTGCCTTTTGCTTTGCGAAATTTTGTCCGTGACAAAGTCAATGAAATGATAAATAATGGTATCGTTCAACGCTCGGAAAGTGACTGGGCTTCCCCTATTGTGCTGGTAGATAAAAAAGATGGTACCACAAGATTTTGCTGTGACTATCGAAAACTAAATGCAGTCACAAGGAAGGACAGTTACCCACTGAAGCGGATTGACGATGTTTTGGGATCACTATCGTCTGCAAAAGTGTTTTCGACGCTCGACCTACAGTCAGGATACCATCAAATAGCAATTCATCCAAGTGATCAGCACAAAACTGCATTTATTACACATGACGGCCTATTTGAATTCAGAAGGATGCCTTTCGGACTGACAAACGCGCCAGCCACATTCCAAAGGCTCATAGAAAAAGTGCTGTCAGGCTTGGATTGGAAGACATGCTTAGTGTATTTGGATGACATTTTAGTGTTTGGTTCGACAGACCAGGAGCATTTGGAGCGATTACAGCAAGTTTTTCAGCGAATTCGAGATGCTAACCTGAAACTGAAGTTGAAAAAATGCTCGTTTGCCAGATCCACCGTGCCCTTTTTGGGACACGTCCTATCTAAAGATGGACTGTTTCCAGAATGCGCGAAAGTTGACAAGATAGTCCATTGGCCAACACCACAAAATTCCAAGCAAGTGTTGTCGTTTTTGGGTCTTTGTGGTTATTATAGACAATTTGTTAAAGGTTATGCAAAAATTGCTCGCCCGTTGCATGATCTGCAACAGAAGAATGCAGCCTTCAAATGGACTCCAGAGTGTCAAAAAGCTTTTAAGGAGCTGAAGGAAAAATTGAGCAGTCCGCCAGTATTGTCGTTTCCCAATTTCAATAAGCGATTCTATGTTCAAACTGATGCCAGTGACGAAGCCATTGGGTCAGTTTTAAGTCAGTTTGGAGACGATGGCAAGGAGCACCCAGTGTCTTACCGAAGTCGACGGTTGACTAAGCCGGAGAGAAAATATCCTGCTATGTACAAAGAAGCCCTAGCTGTAATTGATGCAATTGCTCATTTTCGGCCGTACGTTTATGGTCAACCATTCACTGTGGTGACTGATCACGAGCCATTGAAATACTTGCTGAGTTTGAAAAATCCAGAGGGTAAACTTGGGCGATGGTGCTTGCGCTTGCAAGCGTACGATATCGAAATCACACATCGATCTGGCAAGAGCAATGCCAATGCCGATGCGCTATCAAGACGTCCAGATGAAACGGACTCGAGTCTAAAATCCCAGAAATGTGAAGTTTGCTGCAAACTTCTGGAGGCAGCACGTCAGAGTGCGAATGAAGAGAAGGTGGTTGGAAGCGTTTACATGTGTAATTCCAACATTAGCATGCCGGAAAAAAGCTTGAAGGAGATGCAGCGTACAGACATAGAACTGTCACCAGTTATCCAGTGGCTTGAAAATGGCTCCAATGTCAGTTCTGTTAATGACCCACTGATACGACGATCTGATGAATTTCTTTTAGACGATGGAGTGTTGTATCGTCGTGCGTCAGCCAGTGAATGCCTAACTCGCCGTCAGCAAGACACTCCTCAGTTGGTATTGCCTAAGTGTATGAGAGGAGATGCGTTGCGATCTTGTCATGATCACTTATTTGGCGGGCACTTAGGCATCAGACGGACTTTGCGAAAACTGAATGAACGATACTATTGGCCACACTGCTACCAAGACGTCAGAACTTGGATAAAAAACTGTGATGCTTGCGCGCGTCGGAAAGGATCGAAGAAAATCAGACCACATTTACAGCCCATTCCTATCGAAAGTGCGCCATGGTCACGTGTGGCGATGGATGTGTTGGGCCCCTTGCCACTGACACTGGATGGTAACAGATACATCCTTGTAATTGTAGACTATTTCACTAAATGGCCAGAGTGCATCCCTTTGTCTGGTACCAAAACGGAGCAAATTGCGAGAGCCTTTGCCGAAAATATTGTTTGCCGGTATGGGGTTCCTCATGAGCTATTGACAGATCAAGGGAGCAACATGACATCTGCAACGATTCAAGAACTTTGCCACCAGTTAGGAATTCAAAAGTTGCAAACATCCCCTTATCATCCGCAGTGCGACGGGATGGCCGAAAGATTCAACAGAACATTGGAAAGTATGCTCAGTATGTATGTCAGTCACCGCCAAGATGACTGGGACAAATTATTGCCATTCGTTCTATTCGCGTATCGTAGCAGCGTTCATGATTCTACCAACGAATCTCCATTTTTTCTGAATCACTTTCGAGATCCTGTTCTGCCTATTGATGTAGGACTTCCATTGAAAACACCTGTATATACCGACTGCGATGACTTCAAGGCAGAGATGGCAATAAAAGTGGTCACTGCATGGGATCTAGCCAAACAGGCACTATCAAAGGCGCAGGAAAAACAAAAACGCTACCATGACAGAAAAAGTGCCAATCATACGCTTCTGGAAGGAGATCGAGTTATGTTGTACGTACCAAGAGTTACAAAGGGACGGACGTTAAAGCTGGCAAGACTGTGGACGGGGCCGTACCGGATCACGCGTTTGTCATCAGATGGAACTGGTGCTGATATTTTACCGTGTTCACGTCGAGGAAGGCAGGTGCAAAAGCGTGTCAATGTGCGAAGACTGAAGAAGGCACCAAGTCAGTCAGGCCTTGTCGATGAACCAGCTGGCGCCCTTAGTCAGAATCCCGAAATCTCAAGCGAAGTAAATAACCCAGCAGCCGACCCTGTGACGGAGGAACGGTCGTTCAATTTCCAGACGGAGGGTGCTGCTGCGGACACGACTCAAAAGCAATTTAACCAGCAGCTTGGAGCAGGCATCTCGGTCAACAAAGCGAAACGTATCAAACGACAACCCAGACTTCAAGCTGGACATCGTTATTTCTTGCGAAACAAGAAGAAGGCTTAATCGACTCATCGACTTTTAACTTTCTCCCAAACTATATAGACTACACGCGTGTACATAGTTTCTGTGCATTGGAAATTATTTTCATATATACTTACATTTTTAAATTAATTAAAATTAATACAATTTTTCTTTTAAAATTTCACAAAAAACTAAAACCTAAAATTCTCCAACACACTTTTTCAATTCACAATTCAAATTTATTCAAAAAAACATTCAATTTTATTCATATTTACTCAACAAAGTCTGTTCAATTTTCACATTATGTATCACATTGTTCTCACTCAACTGTACTGACTTATAAGTTTGTATGCCACGAAAAAGCCAATTTCATAACCTTACTTTATTTTTTTATTTTTTATTTTATTTTCATTTTTAGTATTGGCTTTCTCGTCTATAGCACCTGGGTCATGTGCTCCAAAAAGGGGAGCAATGTAACGTATGTGTGTTTGTGAGTATGTGTGTTGCGTGTGTGCGTGTATGGTGCTTCATACTGTAGTGCTAATCTGGTGTAATCTCTGGTTTTGTTTTTTTGCATGTTTTTTGTGTCATCCATTAGTTTGCCGTTTGCTGTTTTGGCAAGTGCTTTAGTTCTAATAAACGCTCTCTTCTGAGCTGGTCGGTTACACATGCAAATGTTCTCACAGTTGCGTGGAACTTGTTTGCAACTTCTGAAGGCTCATGCAAATGTTTTCACAGTTGCGTGGAACTTGTTTGCAACTTCTGAAGGCTCATGCAAATGTTCTCACAGTTGCGTGGAACTTATTTGCAACTTCTGAAGGCACTTGCAATTGTCTTCAGAGTTATGTGAAACTTATTTGAAATGTCAATGAGGTTCTGGTGGCTCATCGCAATATTTCAAAGTTGTATAGAACTCATTGGAGACTTTCTTCAACTTCTGAAGGAACATGCAAATGTTCTCACAGTTGTGTGGAACTTGTTTGCAACTTCTGAGGGTACATGCAAATGTTCTCACAGTTGCGTGGAACTTGTTTGCAACTTCTGAAGGCTCATGCAAATGTTCTCACAGATGCGTGGAACTTGTTTGCAACTTCTGAAGGCACATGCAAATGTTCTCACAGTTGCGTGGAACTTATTCGCAACCTCTGAAGGCTCATGCAAATGTTTTCACAGTTGTGGGGAACTTATTCGCAACTTCTGAAGGCTTTCAGAGTTATGTGAAACTTATTTGAAATGTCAATGAGGTTCTGGTGGCTCATCGCAATATTTCAAAGTTGTATAGAACTCACTGGAGACTTACTTCAGCTTCTGAAGGAACATACAAATGTTCTCACAGTTGCGTGGAACTTATTCGCAACTTCTGAAGGCTCATGCAAATGTTTTCACAGTTGCGTGGAACTTGTTTGCAACTTCTGAAGGCTCATGCAAATGTTCTCACAGTTGCGTGGAACTTATTTGCAACTTCTGAAGGCACTTGCAATTGTCTTCAGAGTTATGTGAAACTTATTTGAAATGTCAATGAGGTTCTGGTGGCTCATCGCGATATTTCGAAGTTGTATAGAACTCATCGGAAACTTACTGCAACTTTTGAAGTCTCACATAAATGTTTTCACAGTTGTGTGGAACTTATTTGCAACTTCTGAGGGCACATGCAAATGTTCTCACAGTTGCGTGGAACTTGTTTGCAACTTCTGAAGGCACATGCAAATGTTCTCACAGTTGCGTGGAACTTATTCGCAACTTCTGAAGGCTCATGCAAATGTTCTCACAGTTGCGTGGAACTTGTTTGCAACTTCTGAAGGCACATGCAAATGTTCTCACAGTTGCGTGGAACTTATTTGCAACTTCTGAAGGCACTTGCAATTGTCTTCAGAGTTATGTGAAACTTATTTGAAATGTCAATGAGGTTCTGGTGGCTCATCGCAATATTTCAAAGTTGTATAGAACTCATTGGAGACTTACTTCAACTTCTGAAGGAACATGCAAATGTTCTCACAGTTGTGTGGAACTTGTTTGCAACTTCTGAGGGCACATGCAAATGTTCTCACAGTTGCGTGGAACTTATTTGCAACTTCTGAAGGCTCATGCAAATGTTCTCACAGTTGCGTGGAACTTGTTTGCAACTTCTGAAGGCACATGCAAATGTTCTCACAGTTGCGTGGAACTTATTTGCAACTTCTGAAGGCACTTGCAATTGTCTTCAGAGTTATGTGAAACTTATTTGAAATGTCAATGAGGTTCTGGTGGCTCATCGCAATATTTCAAAGTTGTATAGAACTCATTGGAGACTTACTTCAACTTCTGAAGGAACATGCAAATGTTCTCACAGTTGCGTGGAACTTATTTGCAACTTCTGAAGGCACATGCAAATGTTCTCACAGTTGCGTGGAACTTATTTGCAACTTCTGAAGGCACATGCAAATGCATTCAGAGTTGTGTGGAAAATATTTTAAATGACAATTAGGTTCTGGTGGCTCATCGCAATATTTCAAAGTTGTATAGAACTCATTGGAGACTTACTGCAACTTCTGAAGGAACATGCAAATGTTCTCACAGTTGCGTGGAACTTATTTGCAACTTCTGAAGGCACATGCAAATGTTCTCACAGTTGCATGGAACTTATTCGCAACTTCTGAAGGCTCATGCAAATGTTTTCACAGTTGTGGGGAACTTATTTGCAACTTCTGAAGGCTCATGCAAATGTTCTCACAGTTGCGTGGAGCTTATTTGCAACTTTTGAAGGCACTCGCTATTGTCTTCAGAGTTATGTGAAACTTATTTGAAATGTCAATGAGGTTCTGGTTTTTTCGCAATATTTTGAAGATGTATAGAACTCATTGGAAACTTACTGCAACTTTTGAAGTCTCATACAAATGTTTTCACAGTTGTGTGTAACTTATTTGCAACTTCTGAGGGCACATGCAAATGTTCTCACAGTTGCGTGGAACTTATTCGCAACTTCTGAAGGCTCATGCAAATGTTCTCACAGTTGCGTGGAACTTATTTGCAACTTCTGAAGGCTCATGCAAATGTTCTCACAGTTGTGTGGAACTTATTTGCAACTTCTGAAGGCACTTGCAATTGTCTTCAGAGTTATGTGAAACTTATTTGAAATGTCAATGAGGTTCTGGTGGCTCATCGCAATATTTCAAAGTTGTATAGAACTCATTGGAGACTTACTTCAACTTCTGAAGGAACATGCAAATGTTCTCACAGTTGTGTGGAACTTGTTTGCAACTTCTGAGGGCACATGCAAATGTTCTCACAGTTGCGTGGAACTTATTCGCAACTTCTGAAGGCTCATGCAAATGTTCTCACAGTTGCGTGGAACTTGTTTGCAACTTCTGAAGGCACATGCAAATGTTCTCACAGTTGCGTGGAACTTATTTGCAACTTCTGAAGGCACATGCAAATGCATTCAGAGTTGTGTGGAAAATATTTTAAATGACAATTAGGTTCTGGTGGCTCATCGCAATATTTCAAAGTTGTATAGAACTCATTGGAGACTTACTTCAACTTCTGAAGGAACATACAAATGTTCTCACAGTTGCGTGGAACTTATTCGCAACTTCTGAAGGCACATGCAAATGTTCTCACAGTTGCGTGGAACTTATTCGCAACTTCTGAAGGCTCATGCAAATGTTCTCACAGTTGCGTGGAACTTGTTTGCAACTTCTGAAGGCTCATGCAAATGTTCTCACAGTTGCGTGGAACTTATTTGCAACTTCTGAAGGCACTTGCAATTGTCTTCAGAGTTATGTGAAACTTATTTGAAATGTCAATGAGGTTCTGGTGGCTCATCGCAATATTTCAAAGTTGTATAGAACTCATTGGAAACTTACTGCAACTTCTGAAGGCTCATACAAATGTTTTCACAGTTGTGTGGAACTTATTCGCAACTTCTGAAGGCTCATGCAAATGTTCTCACAGTTGCGTGGAACTTGTTTGCAACTTCTGAAGGCACATGCAAATGTTCTCACAGTTGCGTGGAACTTATTCGCAACTTCTGAAGGCTCATGCAAATGTTTTCACAGTTGCGTGGAACTTGTTTGCAACTTCTGAAGGCTCATGCAAATGTTCTCACAGTTGCGTGGAACTTATTTGCAACTTCTGAAGGCACTTGCAATTGTCTTCAGAGTTATGTGAAACTTATTTTAAATGTCAATGAGGTTCTGGTGGCTCATCGCAATATTTCAAAGTTGTATAGAACTCATTGGAAACTTACTGCAACTTCTGAAGGCTGATACAAATGTTTTCACAGTTGTGTGGAACTTATTCGCAACTTCTGAAGGCTCATGCAAATGTTCTCACAGTTGCGTGGAACTTGTTTGCAACTTCTGAAGGCACATGCAAATGTTCTCACAGTTGCGTGGAACTTATTCGCAACTTCTGAAGGCTCATGCAAATGTTTTCACAGTTGCGTGGAACTTGTTTGCAACTTCTGAAGGCTCATGCAAATGTTCTCACAGTTGCGTGGAACTTATTTGCAACTTCTGAAGGCACTTGCAATTGTCTTCAGAGTTATGTGAAACTTATTTGAAATGTCAATGAGGTTCTGGTGGCTCATCGCAATATTTCAAAGTTGTATAGAACTCATTGGAGACTTTCTTCAACTTCTGAAGGAACATGCAAATGTTCTCACAGTTGCGTGGAACTTATTCGCAACTTCTGAAGGCTCATGCAAATGTTTTCACAGTTGTGTGGAACTTGTTTGCAACTTCTAAGGGCACATGCAAATGTTCTCACAGTTGCGTGGAACTTATTCGCAACTTCTGAAGGCTCATGCAAATGTTCTCACAGTTGCGTGGAACTTATTTGCAACTTCTGAAGGAACATGCAAATGCATTCAGAGTTGTGCTGAACTTATTCGCAACTTCTGAAGGCTCATGCAAATGTTTTCACAGTTGCGTGGAACTTGTTTGCAACTTCTCAAGGCACATGCAAATGTTCTCACAGTTGCGTGGAACTTGTTTGCAACTTCTGAAGGCGCATGCAAATGTTCTCACAGTTGCGTGGAACTTGTTTGGAACTTCTGAAGGCACATGCATATGCTCTCACAGTTGCGTGGAACTTATTCGCAACTTCTGAAGGCACATGCAAATGTTCTCACAGTTGCGTGGAACTTGTTTGCAACTTCTCAAGGCACATCAAATGTTCTCACAGTTGCGTGGAACTTGTTCGCAACTTCTCAAGGCGCATGCAAATGTTCTCACAGTTGCGTGGAACTTGTTTGCAACTTCTGAAGGCTCATGCAAATGTTCTCACAGTTGCGTGGAACTTATTCGCAACTTTTGAAGGCTCATGCAAATGTTCTCACAGTTGTGTGGAACTTATTTGCAACCTCTGAAGGAACATGTAAATGCATTCAGAGTTGTGCTGAACTTATTCGCAACTTCCGAAGGCTCATGCAAATGTTTTCACAGTTGCGTGGAACTTGTTTGCAACTTCTCAAGGCACATGCAAATGTTCTCACAGTTGCGTGGAACTTGTTTGCAACTTCTGAAAGCACATTCAAATGTTGTCACAGTTGCGTGTTACTTATTTGCAACTTCTGAAGTCACATGCAAATGCATTCAGAGTTGTGTGGAAAATATTTTAAATGACAATTAGGTTCTGGTGGCTCATCGCAATATTTCAAAGTTGTATAGAACTCATTGGAGACTTACTTCAGCTTCTGAAGGAACATACAAATGTTCTCACAGTGGCGTGGAACTTGTTTGCAACTTCTGAAGGCACAAGAAAATGTTCTCACAGTTGCGTGGAGCTTATGCGCAACTTCTGAAGGCTCATGCAAATGTTCTCACAGTTGCGTGGAACTTGTTTGCAACTTCTGAAAGCACATTCAAATGTTGTCACAATTGCGTGTTACTTATTTACAACTTCTGAAGTCACATGCAAATGCATTCAGAGTTGTGTGGAAAATATTTTAAATGGCAATTAGGTTCTGGTGGCTCATCGCAATATTTCTAAGTTGTATAGAACTCATTGGAGACTTACTTCAACTTCTGAAGGAACATACAAATGTTCTCACAGTTGCGTGGAACTTATTCGCAACTTCTGAAGGCACATGCAAATGTTCTCACAGTTGCGTGGAACTTGTTTGCAACTTCTGAAGGCACATGCAAATGTTCTCACAGTTGCGTGGAACTTGTTTGCAACTTCTGAAGGCTCATGCAAATGTTCTCACAGTTGCGTGGAACTTGTTTGCAACTTCTGAAGGCACATTCAAATGTTGTCACAATTGCGTGGAACTTACTCGCAACTTCTGAAGGCACTTGCAATTGTCTTCAGAGTTATGTGAAACTTATTTGAAATGTCAATGAGGTTCTGGTGGCTCATCACAATATTTCAAAGTTGTATAGAACTCATTGGAAACTTACTTCAACTTCTGAAGGAACATGCAAGTGTTCTCACAGTTGTGTGGAACTTGTTTGCAACTTCTAAGGGCACATGCAAATGTTCTCACAGTTGCGTGGAACTTATTCGCAACTTCTGAAGGCTCATGCAAATTTTCTCACAGTTGTGTGGAACTTATTTTCAACCTCTGAAGGCTCATGCAAATGTTCTCACAGTTGCGTGGAACTTATTCGCAACTTCTGAAGGCACAAGCAAATGTTCTCACAGTTGCGTGGAGCTTATTCGCAACTTCTGAAGGCTCATGCAAATGTTCTCACAGTTGCGTGGAACTTGTTTGCAACTTCTGAAAGCACATTCAAATGTTGTCACAATTGCGTGTTACTTATTTGCAACTTCTGAAGTCACATGCAAATGCATTCAGAGTTGTGTGGAAAATATTTTAAATGGCAATTAGGTTCTGGTGGCTCATCGCAATATTTCTAAGTTGTATAGAACTCATTGGAGACTTACTTCAACTTCTGAAGGAACATACAAATGTTCTCACAGTTGCGTGGAACTTATTCGCAACTTCTGAAGGCACATGCAAATGTTCTCACAGTTGCGTGGAACTTGTTTGCAACTTCTGAAGGCACATGCAAATGTTCTCACAGTTGCGTGGAACTTATTCGCAACTTCTGAAGGCTCATGCAAATGTTCTCACAGTTGCGTGGAACTTATTCGCAACTTCTGAAGGCTCATGCAAATGTTCTCACAGTTGTGTGGAACTTATTCGCAACTTCTGAAGGAACATGCAAATGCATTCAGAGTTATGTGAAACATATTTGAAATGTCAATGAGGTTCTGGTGGCTCATTGCAATATTTCAAAGTTGCATAGAACTCATTGGAGACATACTTCAGCTTCTGAAGGAACATGCAAATGTTCTCACAGTTGTGTGGAACTTATTTGCAACTTGTGAAGGAACATGCAAACGCATTCAGAGTTTCGTTGAACTTGTTTGCAACTTCTGAAGGCACATGCAAATTCTCTCACAGTTGCGTGGAGCTTATTCGCAACTTCTGAAGGAACATGCAAATGTTCTCACAGTTGCGTGGAACTTATTTGCAACTTCTGAAGGCACTTGCAATTGACTTCAGAGTTATCTGAAACTTATTTGAAATGTCAATGAGGTTCTGCTGGCTCATAGCAATGTTTCAAAGTTGTATAGAACTCATTGGAGACTTACTGCAACTTCTGAAGGCTCATACAAATGTTTTCACAGTTGCGTGGAACTTGTTTGCAACTTCTCAAGGCACATGCAAATGTTCTCACAGTTGCGTGGAACTTGTTTGCAACTTCTGAAAGCACATTCAAATGTTGTCACAGTTGCGTGTTACTTATTTGCAACTTCTGAAGTCACATGCAAATGCATTCAGAGTTGTGTGGAAAATATTTTAAATGACAATTAGGTTCTGGTGGCTCATCGCAATATTTCAAAGTTGTATAGAACTCATTGGAGACTTACTTCAGCTTCTGAGGGAACATACAAATGTTCTCACAGTGGCGTGGAACTTGTTTGCAACTTCTGAAGGCACAAGAAAATGTTCTCACAGTTGCGTGGAGCTTATGCGCAACTTCTGAAGGCTCATGCAAATGTTCTCACAGTTGCGTGGAACTTGTTTGCAACTTCTGAAAGCACATTCAAATGTTGTCACAATTGCGTGTTACTTATTTACAACTTCTGAAGTCACATGCAAATGCATTCAGAGTTGTGTGGAAAATATTTTAAATGGCAATTAGGTTCTGGTGGCTCATCGCAATATTTCTAAGTTGTATAGAACTCATTGGAGACTTACTTCAACTTCTGAAGGAACATACAAATGTTCTCACAGTTGCGTGGAACTTATTCGCAACTTCTGAAGGCACATGCAAATGTTTTCACAGTTGCGTGGAACTTGTTTGCAACTTCTGAAGGCACATGCAAATGTTCTCACAGTTGCGTGGAACTTATTCGCAACTTCTGAAGGCTCATGCAAATGTTCTCACAGTTGCGTGGAACTTGTTTGCAACTTCTGAAGGCACATTCAAATGTTGTCACAATTGCGTGGAACTTACTCGCAACTTCTGAAGGCACTTGCAATTGTCTTCAGAGTTATGTGAAACTTATTTGAAATGTCAATGAGGTTCTGGTGGCTCATCACAATATTTCAAAGTTGTATAGAACTCATTGGAAACTTACTTCAACTTCTGAAGGAACATGCAAGTGTTCTCACAGTTGTGTGGAACTTGTTTGCAACTTCTGAGGGCACATGCAAATGTTCTCACAGTTGCGTGGCACTTATTCGCAACTTCTGAAGGCTCATGCAAATGTTCTCACAGTTGTGTGGAACTTATTTGCAACCTCTGAAGGTACATGCAAATGTTCTCACAGATGCGTTGAACTTGTTTGCAACTTCTGAAGGCACAAGCAAATGTTCTCACAGTTGCGTGGAGCTTATGCGCAACTTCTGAAGGCTCATGCAAATGTTCTCACAGTTGCGTGGAACTTGTTTGCAACTTCTGAAAGCACATTCAAATGTTGTCACAATTGCGTGTTACTTATTTGCAACTTCTGAAGTCACATGCAAATGCATTCAGAGTTGTGTGGAAAATATTTTAAATGGCAATTAGGTTCTGGTGGCTCATCGCAATATTTCTAAGTTGTATAGAACTCATTGGAGACTTACTTCAACTTCTGAAGGAACATACAAATGTTCTCACAGTTGCGTGGAACTTATTCGCAACTTCTGAAGGCACATGCAAATGTTCTCACAGTTGCGTGGAACTTGTTTGCAACTTCTGAAGGCACATGCAAATGTTCTCACAGTTGCGTGGAACTTATTCGCAACTTCTGAAGGCTCATGCAAATGTTCTCACAGTTGCGTGGAACTTATTCACAACTTCTGAAAGCTCATGCAAATGTTCTCACAGTTGTGTGGAACTTATTTGCAACCTCTGAAGGAACATGCAAATGCATTCAGAGTTGTGTGAAACATATTTGAAATGTCAATGAGGTTCTGGTGGCTCATCGCAATATTTCAAAGTTGTATAGAACTCATTGGAGACTTACTTCAACTTCTGAATGAACATGCAAATGTTTTCACAGT
Organism: Trissonchulus sp. WLG1_4; assembly: GCA_030248245.1. Taxonomy (NCBI): domain Eukaryota; kingdom Metazoa; phylum Nematoda; class Enoplea; order Enoplida; family Ironidae; genus Trissonchulus; species Trissonchulus sp. WLG1_4. The sequence continues at coordinate 18,789 of JASANF010003120.1, read as the reverse complement.
TGTGTGGAACTTATTTGCAACTTGTGAAGGAACATGCAAATGCATTCAGAGTTTCGTTGAACTTATTTGCAACTGCTGAAGGAACATGCAATTGCATTCAGCGTTGTGCTGAAGTTATTTTCAACTTCTGAAGGCTCATGCAAATGTTCTCACAGTTGCGTGGAACTTATTTGCAACTTCTGAAGGCACTTGCAATTGTCTTCAGAGTTATGTGAAACTTATTTGAAATGTCAATGAGGTTCTGGTGGCTCATCGCAATATTTCAAAGTTGTATAGAACTCATTGGAAACTTACTGCAACTTCTGAAGGCTCATACAAATGTTTTCACAGTTGTGTGGAACTTATTTGCAACTTGTGAAGGAACATGCAAATGCATTCAGAGTTTCGTGGAACTTATTTGCAACTGCTGAAGGAACATGCAATTGCATTCAGCGTTGTGCTGAAGTTATTTTCAACTTCTGAAGGAACATGCAAATGTTCTCACAGTTGTGTGGAACTTATTCGCAACTTCTGATGGCTCATGCAAATGTTCTCACAGTTGCGTGGAACTTGTTTGCAACTTCCTTAGGCACATGCAAATGTTCTCACCGTTGCGTGGAACCTATTCGCAACTTCTGAAGGCTCATGCAAATGTTCTCACAGTTGCGTGGTACTTATTTGCAACTTCTGAAGGCACATGCAACTGCATTCAGAGTCGTGTGGAAAATATTTGAAATGACAATTAGGTGCTGGTGGCTCATCGCAATATTTCAAATTTGTATAGAACTCATTGGAGACTTACTTAAAATTCTGAATAAACATGCAAATGTTCTCACAGCTGCGTGGAACTTATTCGCAACTTCTGAAGGCACATGCAAATGTTCTCACAGTTGCGTGGAACTTATTCGCAACTTCTGAAGGAACATGCAAATGTTCTCACAGTTGCGTGGAACTTATTTGCAATTCTGAAGGCACATGCAAATACATTCAGAGTTGTGCATAAGTTATTTGCAATTTCTGAAGGCTCGTGCAAATGTTTTCACAGTTGTGTGGAACTTATTTACAACTTCTGACGGAACATGCAGATGCATTCAGAGTTGTGCTGAACTTATTCGCAACTTCTGAAGGATCACGCAAATGTTCTCACAGTTGCGTGGAACTTATTTGCAACTTTTGAAGGAACATGCAAATGTTCTCACAGTTGCGTGGAACTTATTTGCAACTTTTGAAGGAACATGCAAATGCATTCAGAGTTGTGCTGAAGTTATTTGCGATTTCTGAAGGCTCGTGCAAGTGTTTTCACAGTTGTTTTCACACTTATTTGAAATGTCAATGAGTTTCTGGTGGCTTATTGCATTATTTCAAAGTTGCATAGAACTCATTGGAGACTTACGGCAACTTCAGAAGGCTCATGCAAATGTTTTCACAGTTGTGTGGATCTTATTTGCAACTTCTGAAGGAACATGCAAATACATTCAGAGTTGTGCATAAGTTATTTGCAATTTCTGAAGGCTCGTGCAAATGTTTTCACAGTTGTGTGGATCTTATTTGCAACTTCTGAAGGAACATGCAAATACATTCAGAGTTGTGCATAAGTTATTTGCAATTTCTGAAGGCTCGTGCAAATGTTCTCACAGTTGCGTGGAACTTATTTGCAATTCTGAAGGCACATGCAAATGCATTCAGAGTTGTGCTGAACTTATTCGCAACTTCTGAAGGATCATGCAAATGTTCTCACAGTTGCGTGGAACTTATTTGCAATTCTGAAGGCACATGCAAATGCATTCAGAGTTGTGCTGAACTTATTCGCAACTTCTGAAGGATCACGCAAATGTTCTCACAGTTGCGTGGAACTTATTTGCAACTTTTGAAGGAACATGCAAATGCATTCAGAGTTGTGCTGAAGTTATTTGCAATTTCTGAAGGCTCGTGCAAGTGTTTTCACAGTTGTTTTCACACTTATTTGAAATGTCAATGAGTTTCTGGTGGCTTATTGCATTATTTCAAAGTTGCATAGAACTCATTGGAGACTTACGGCAACTTCAGAAGGCTCATGCAAATGTTTTCACAGTTGTGTGGATCTTATTTGCAACTTCTGAAGGAACATACAAATGTTCTCACAGTTGCGTGGAACTTATTCGCAACTTCTGAAGGCTCGTGCAAATGTTTTCACAGTTGCGTGGAACTTATTTGCAACTTCTGAAGGATCATGCAAATGTTTTCAGAGTTGCGTGGAAGTTATTTGCAATTTCTGAAGGCTCGTGCAAATGTTCTCACAGTTGCGTGGAACTTATTTGCAATTCTGAAGGCACATGCAAATGTTAGAGTGGACTTCGCAACTTCTGAAGGATCATGCAAATGTTCTCACAGTTGCGTGGAACTTATTGCAATTTGAAGGCACATGCAAATGCATTCAGAGTTGTGCTTTCAACTCTGAAGGATCACGCAAATGTTTCACAGTTGCGTGGAACTTATTTGCAACTTTTGAAGGAACATGCAAATGCATTCAGAGTTGTGCTGAAGTTATTTGCAATTTCTGAAGGCTTGCAAGTGTTTTCACAGTTGTTTTCAACTTATTTGAAATGTCAATGAGTTTCTGGTGGCTTATGCAATTTTCAAAGTTGCATAGAACTCATTGGAGACTTACTGCAACTTCAGAAGGCTCATACAAATGTTTTCACAGTTGTGTGGATCTTATTTGCAACTTCTGAAGGAACATGCAAATGTTCAGAGTTGTGCATAAGTTATTTGCAACTTCTGAAGGCTCGTGCAAATGTTTTCACAGTTGTGTGGAACTTATTTGCAACTTCTGAAGGAACATGCAGATGTTCAGAGTTGTGTTGAACTTATTCGCAACTTCTGAAGGCTCACGCAAATGTTCTCACAGTTGCGTGGAACTTATTTGCAACTTTTGAAGGAACATGCAGATGCTAGAGTTGTGCTGAACTTATTCGCAACTTCTGAAGGATCATGCAAATGTTCTCACAGTTGTGTGGAACTTATTTACAACTTCTGAAGGATCATGCAAATGTTCTCACAGTTGTGTGGAACTTATTTACAACTTCTGAAGGCTCACGCAAATGTTCTCACAGTTGCGTGGAACTTGTTTGCAACTTCTGAAGGCTCATTCAAATGTTGTCACTGTTGCGTGAAACTTATTTGAAATGTCAATGAGGTTCTGGTGGCTCATTGCAATATTTCAAAGTTGCATAGAACTCATTGGAGACTTACTGCAACTTCTGAAGGCTCATGCAAATTTTCTCACAGTTGTGTGGAACTTATTTGCACCTTCTGAAGGCTCATGCAAATATTCTCACAGTTGCGTGGAAATATTTGAAATGACAATTGTTCTGAAGGCACATGCAATATTTCTAATTTGTATGGAACTCATTGGACTTAACTTCTGAAGGGTCATGCAAATGTTCTCACAGTTGCGTGGAACTTGTTTGCAACTTCTGAAGGCACATGCAAATGTTCTCACAGTTGCGTGGAACTTGTTTGCAACTTCTGAAGGCACATGCAACTGCATTCAGAGTTGTGTGGAAAATATTTGAAATGACAATTAGGTTCTGGTGGCTCATCGCAATATTTCAAATTTGTATAGAACTCATTGGAGACTTACTTCAACTTCTGAAGGAACATGCAAATGTTCTCACAGTTGCGTGGAACTTATTCGCAACTTCTGAAGGCTCATGCAAATGTTCTCACAGTTGCGTGGAACTTGTTTGCAACTTCTGAAGGCACATGCAAATGTTCTCACAGTTGCGTGGAACTTATTCGCAACTTCTGAAGGCACATTCAAAAGTTCTCACAGTTGTGTGGAACTTATTTGAAATTCTGAAGGCATGCAAATGTTCACAGTTGTGTGAAACTTATTTGCAACTTCTGAAGGAACATGCAAATGCATTCAGAGTTGTGCTGAACTTATTCGCAACTTCTGAAGGCTCATGCAAATGTTCTCACAGTTGCGTGTAACTTACTCGCAACTTCTGAAAGGACATGCAATTGCCTTCAGAGTTGCGTGGAACTTATTTGCAACTTCTGAAGGCACATGCAAACGCTCTCACAGTTGCGTGGAACTTATTTGCAACTTCTGAAGGAACATGCAAATGCATTCAGAGTTGCGTGGAACTTATTCGCAACTTCTGAAGTATCATGCAAATGTTTTCACAGTTGTGTGGAACTTATTTGCAACTTCTGAAGGCTCATGCAAATGTTCTCACAGTTGCGTGGAACTTATTTGCAACTTCTGAAGGCACATGCAACTGCATTCAGAGCCGTGTGGAAAATATTTGAAATGACAATAAGGTTCTGGTGGCTCATTGCAAAATTTCAAAGTTGTATAGAACTCATTGGAGACTTAGTTCAACTTCTGAAGGCTCATACAAATGTTTTCACAGTTGCGTGGAACTTATTCGCAACTTATGAAGGCACATGCAAATTTTCTCACAGTTGTGTGGAACTTATTTGCAACTTCTAAAGGAACATGCAAATGCATTCAGAGTTGCGTGGAACTTATTTGCAATGTCTACAGTTGGGGAACTTCTTTGCAACTTCTGAAGGCTCATGCAAATGTTCTCACAGTTGCGTGGAACTTATTTGCAACTTCTGAAGGCTCATGCAAATGTTCTCACAGTTGCGTGGAACTTATTTGCAACTTCTGAAGGCACATGCAAATGCATTCAGAGTTGTGTGGAAAATATTTGAAATGACAATTAGGTTCTGGTGGCTCATTGCAATATTTCAAAGTTGTATAGAACTCATTGGAGACTTACTTAAACTTCTGAAGGCACATGCAAATGTTCTCACCGTTGCGTGGAACTTATTCGCAACTTCTGAAGGCACATGCAAATGTTCTCACAGTTGCGTGGAACTTATTTGCAACTTCTGAAGGCACATGCAACTGCATTCAGAGTTGTGTGGAAAATATTTGAAATGACAATTAGGTTCTGGTGGCTCATCGCAATATTTCAAATTTGTATAGAACTCATTGGAGACTTACTTAAACTTCTGAAGGCACATGCAAATGTTCTCACAGTTGCGTGGAACTTATTCGCAACTTCTGAAGGCACATGCAAATGTTCTCACAGTTGCGTGGAACTTATTCGCAACTTCTGAAGGCACATGCAAATGTTCTCACAGTTGCGTGGAACTTGTTTGCAACTTCTGAAGGCTCATTCAAATGTTGTCCCAATTGCGTGTAACTTATTCGCAACTTCTGAAGGCACATGCAGATGCATTCAGAGTTGTGTGGAAAATATTTGAAATGACAATAAGGTTCTGGTGGCTCATTGCAATATTTAAAAGTTGCATAAAACTCATTCAGACTTACTGCAACTTCTGAAGGCTCATACAAATGTTTTCACAGTTGTGTGGAACTTATTTGCAACTTCTGAAGGCTCATGCAAATGTTCTCACAGTTGCGTGGAACTTATTTGCAACTTCTGAAGGCACTTGCAACTGCATTTAGAGTTGTGTGGAAAATATTTGAAATGACAATTAGGTTCTGGTGGCTCATTGCAATATTTAAAAGTTGCATAAAACTCATTCAGACTTACTGCAACTTCTGAAGGCTCATACAAATGTTTTCACAGTTGTGTGGAACTTATTTGCAACTTCTGAAGGCACATGCAAATGCATTCAGAATTGTGTGGAAAATATTTGAAATGACAATTAGGTTCTGGTGGCTCATTGCAATATTTCAAAGTTGTATAGAACTCATTGGAGACTCACTGCAACTTCTGAAGGCTCATGCAAATGTTCTCACCGTTGCGTGGAATAGTTTGCAACTTCTGAAGGCACATGCAAATGTTCTCACAGTTGCGTGGAACTTATTTGCAACTTCTGAAGGCACATGCAACTGCATTTAGAGTTGTGTGGAAAATATTTGAAATGACAATTAGGTTCTGGTGGCTCATCGCAATATTTCAAATTTGTATAGAACTCATTGGAGACTTACTTAAACTTCTGAAGGCACATGCAAATGTTCTCACAGTTGCGTGGAACTTATTCGCAACTTCTGAAGGCACATGCAAATGTTCTCACAGTTGCGTGGAACTTATTTGCAACTTCTGAAGGCACATGCAACTGCATTTAGAGTTGTGTGGAAAATATTTGAAATGACAATTAGGTTCTGGTGGCTCATTGCAATATTTAAAAATTGTATAGAACTCATTGGAGACTTACTTCAACTTATGAAGGCACATGCAAATGTTCTCACAGTTGTGTGGAACTTATTTGCAACTTCTGAAGGCTCATGCAAATGTTCTCACAGTTGCGTGGAACTTATTTGCAACTTCTGAAGGCACATGCAACTGCATTTAGAGTTGTGTGGAAAATATTTGAAATGACAATTAGGTTCTGGTGGCTCATAGCAATAGTTTAAGTTGCATATAAAGAGTTTTTTAACTTCTGAAGGCACATGCAAATGTTCTCACCGTTGCGTGGAACTTATTCGCAACTTCTGAAGGCACGTGCAAATGTTCTCACAGTTGTGTGGAACTTATTTGCAACTTCTGAAGGCACATGCAACTGCATTCAGAATTGTGTGGAAAATATTTGAAATGACAATTAGGTTCTGGTGGCTCATTGCAATATTTCAAAGTTGTATAGAACTCATTGGAGACTCACTGCAACTTCTGAAGGCACATGCAAATGTTCTCACAGTTGCGTAAAACTTATTTGCAACTTCTGAAGGCATAAGCAAATGTTCTCACAGTTGCGTGGAACTTATTTGCAACTTCTGAAGGCACATGCAACTGCATTTAGAGTTGTGTGGAAAATATTTGAAATGACAATTAGGTTCTGGTGGCTCATCGCAATATTTCAAATTTGTATAGAACTCATTGGAGACTTACTTAAACTTCTGAAGGCACATGCAAATGTTCTCACCGTTGCGTGGAACTTATTCGCAACTTCTGAAGGCACATGCAAATGTTCTCACAGTTGCGTAAAACTTATTTGCAACTTCTGAAGGCTCATGCAAATGTTCTCACGGTTGCGTGGGATAGTTTGCAACTTCTGAGGGCACATGCAAATGTTCTCACAGTTGCGTGGAACTTGTTTGCAACTTCTGAAGGCACATGCAACTGCATTCAGAGTTGTGTGGAAAATATTTGAAATGACAATTAGGTTCTGGTGGCTCATCGCAATATTTCTAATTTGTATAGAACTCATTGGAGACTTACTTCAACTTCTGAAGAAACATGCAAACGTTCTCACAGTTGCGTGGAACTTGTTTGCAACTTCTGAAGGCACATGAAAATGTTCTCACAGTTGCGTGGAACTTATTTGCAACTTCTGAAGGCACATGCAAATGTTCTTCACAGTTGTGTGGAACTTATTTGAAATGCAACTTCTGAAGGCACATGCAAATGTTCTCACAGTTGCGTAGAACTCATTCATTACTGCAACTTGTGAAGGCTCATGCAAATGTTCTCACAGTTGCGTGGAACTTATTCGCAACTTCTGAAGGCACATGCAAATGTTCTCACAGTTGCGTGGAACTTATTTGCAACTTCTGAAGGAACATGCAAATGCATTCAGAGTTGTGTGGAAAATATTTGAAATGACAATTAGGTTCTGGTGGCTCATTGCAATATTTCAAAGTTGTATAGAACTCATTGGAGACTAGCTTCAACGTCGGAAGGAACATGCAAATGTTCTCACAGTTGCGTGGAACTTATTCGCAACTTCTGAAGGCACATGCAAATGTTCTCACAGTTGCGTGGAACTTATTTGCAACTTCTGAAGGCACATGCAAATGCATTCAGAGTTATGTGGAAAATATTTGAAATGACAATTAGGTTCTGGTGGCTCATTGCAATATTTCAAAGTTGTATCGAACTCATTGGAGACTTACTGCAACTTCTGAAGGCTCATACAAATGTTTTCACAGTTGCGTGGAACTTATTTGCAACTTCTGAAGGAACATGCAAATGCATTCAGAGTTATGTGGAAAATATTTGAAATGACAATTAGGTTCTGGTGGCTCATCGCAATAATTCAGATTTGTATAGAACCCATTGGAGACTTACTTAAGCTTCTGAAGGAACATGCAAATGTTCTCACGGTTGCGTGGAACTTGTTTGCAACTTCTGAGGGCACATGCAAATGTTCTCAGAGTTGCGTGGTACTTATTTGCAACTTCTGAAGGCACATGCAACTGCATTCAGAGTCGTGTGGAAAATATTTGAAATTAAAATTAGTTGAGGGTGGATAATAGCAATATTTCAAAATTGTATAGAACTCATTGGAGACTTACTTAAAATTCTGAATGAACATGCAAATGTTCTTACAGCTGCGTGGAACTTATTCGCAACTTCTGAAGGCACATGCAAATGTTCTCACAGTTGCGTGGAACTTATTCGCAACTTCTGAAGGAACATGCAAATGTTCTCACAGTTGCGTGGAACTTATTTGCAATTCTGAAGGCACATGCAAATACATTCAGAGTTGTGCATAAGTTATTTGCAATTTCTGAAGGCTCGTGCAAATGTTTTCACAGATGTGTGGAACTTATTTAAAACTTCTGAAGGAACGTGCAGATGCATTCAGAGTTGTGCTGAACTTATTCGCAACTTCTGAAGGATCACGCAAATGTTCTCACAGTTGTGTGGATCTTATTTGCAACTTCTGAAGGAACATGCAAATACATTCAGAGTTGTGCATAAGTTATTTGCAATTTCTGAAGGCTCGTGCAAATGTTTTCACAGTTGTGTGGATCTTATTCGCAACTTCTGAAGGATCATGCAAATGTTCTCACAGTTGTGTGGAACTTATTTACAACTTCTGAAGGAACATGCAGATGTTCTCACAGTTGCGTGGTACTTATTTGCAACTTCTGAAGGCACATGCAAGTGTTTTCACAGTTGTGCTGAAGTTATTTGCGATTTCTGAAGGCTCGTGCAAGTGTTTTCACAGTTGTTTTCACACTTATTTGAAATGTCAATGAGTTTCTGGTGGCTTATTGCATTATTTCAAAGTTGCATAGAACTCATTGGAGACTTACGGCAACTTCAGAAGGCTCATGCAAATGTTTTCACAGTTGTGTGGATCTTATTTGCAACTTCTGAAGGAACATGCAAATACATTCAGAAATGTGCATAAGTTATTTGCAATTTCTGAAGGCTCGTGCAAATGTTTTCACAGTTGTGTGGAACTTATTTAAAACTTCTGAAGGAACGTGCAGATACATTCAGAGTTGTGCTGAACTTATTCGCAACTTCTGAAGGATCATGCAAATGTTCTCACAGTTGTGTGGAACTTATTTACAACTTCTGAAGGAACATGCAACTGCATTCAGAGTCGTGTGGAAAATATTTGAAATGACAATTAGGTTCTGGTGGCTCATCGCAATATTTCAAATTTGTATAGAACTCATTTGAGACTTACTTAAACTTCTGAAGGCACATGCAAATGTTCTCACCGTTGCGTGGAACTTATTCGCAACTTTTGAAGGCACATGCAAATGTTCTCACAGTTGCGTGGTACTTATTTGCAACTTCTGAAGGCACATGCAACTGCATTCAGAGTCGTGTGGAAAATATTTGAAATGACAATTAGGTGCTGGTGGATCATCGCAATATTTCAAATTTGTATAGAACTCATTGGAGACTTACTTAAAATTCTGAATGAACATGCAAATGTTCTCACAGCTGCGTGGAACTTATTCGCAACTTCTGAAGGCACATGCAAATATTCTCACAGTTGCGTGGAACTTATTCGCAACTTCTGAAGGAACATGCAAATGTTCTCACAGTTGCGTGGAACTTATTTGCAATTCTGAAGGCACATGCAAATACATTCAGAGTTGTGCATAAGTTATTTGCAATTTCTGAAGGCTCGTGCAAATGTTTTCACAGTTGTGTGGAACTTATTTACAACTTCTGAAGGAACATGCAGATGCATTCAGAGTTGTGCTGAACTTATTCGCAACTTCTGAAGGATCACGCAAATGTTCTCACAGTTGCGTGGAACTTATTTGCAACTTTTGAAGGAACATGCAAATGCATTCAGAGTTGTGCTGAAGTTATTTGCAATTTCTGAAGGCTCGTGCAAGTGTTTTCACAGTTGTTTTCACACTTATTTGAAATGTCAATGAGTTTCTGGTGGCTTATTGCATTATTTCAAAGTTGCATAGAACTCATTGGAGACTTACGGCAACTTCAGAAGGCTCATGCAAATGTTTTCACAGTTGTGTGGATCTTATTTGCAACTTCTGAAGGAACATGCAAATACATTCAGAGTTGTGCATAAGTTATTTGCAATTTCTGAAGGCTCGTGCAAATGTTTTCACAGTTGTGTGGAACTTATTTACAACTTCTGAAGGAACATGCAGATGCATTCAGAGTTGTGCTGAACTTATTCGCAAATTCTGAAGGATCATGCAAATGTTCTCACAGTTGCGTGGAACTTATTTGCAATTCTGAAGGAACATGCAAATGCATTCAGAGTTGTGCTGAAGTTATTTGCAATTTCTGAAGGCTCGTGCAAGTGTTTTCACAGTTGTGTGGAACTTATTTAAAACTTCTGAAGGAACGTGCAGATACATTCAGAGTTGTGCTGAACTTATTCGCAACTTCTGAAGGATCATGCAAATGTTCTCACAGTTGTGTGGAACTTATTTGCAACTTTTGAAGGCAAATGCAAATGCATTCAAAGTTGTGTGGAAAATATTTGAAATGTCAATTAGCTTCTGGTGGCTCATTGCAATATTTCAAATTTGTATAGAACTCATTTGAGACTCACTGCAACTTCTGAAGGCACTTGCAAATGTTCTCACAGTTGTGTAGAACTTATTCGCAACTTCGGGAACTTTTGAAGGCACATGCAAATGTTCTCACAGTTGTGTGGAACTTATTTGCAACTTCTGAAGGCACATGCAAATGCATTTAGAGTTGTGTTCTGACTATTGAAATTGCAATTGGTGCTGGAGGCTCATCGCAATATTTTGAGTTTGTGTCAGAACATTGGATCAAAATTCTGGTGGAACATGCAAATGTTCTCACAGCTGCGTGGACTTATTCCAACTCAGAAGGCACATGCAGATTTCTCACAGTTGCGTGGACTTTTGCAACTTCTGAAGGAACATGCAAATGTTCTCACAGTTGCGTAGAACTTATTTGCAACTTCTAAAGGCACATGCAAATACATTTAGAGTTGTGTAGAACTTATTTGCAACTCTCTGAAGGCTCGTGCAAATGTTTTCACAGTTGTGTGGAACTTATTTGCAACTTCTGAAGGAACATGCAAATGCATTCAGAGTTGTGCTGAACTTATTCGCAACTTCTGAAGGATCATGCAAATGTTTTCACAGTTGTGTGAAACTTATTTGCAACTTCTGAAGGCACATGCAAATGTTTCGAGTTGTGTTGAAGTTATTTGCAACTTCTGAAGGCTCATGCAAATATTTTCACAGTTGTGTGGAACTTATTTGCAACTTCTGAAGGCACGTGCAAATGTTTTCACAGTTGTGTGGAACTTATTTGCAACTTCTGAAGGCACATTCAAATGCATTCAGAGTTGTGTGAACTTATTTGCAACTTCTGAAGGATCATGCAAATATTTTCACAGTTGTGTGGAACTTATTTGCAACTTTTGAAGGAACATGCAAATGCATTCAGAGTTGTGCTGAACTTATTCGCAACTTCTGAAGGCAATTTCAAATGTCTTCAGAGTTATGTGAAACTTATTTGGAATGTCAATGAGCTTCTGGTGGCTCATTGCAATATTTCAAAGTTGTATAGAACTCATAGGAGACTTACGGCAACTTCAGAAGGCTCATGCAAATGTTTTCACAGTTGTGTAGAACTTATTTGCAACTTCTGAAGGAACATGCAAATACATTCAGAGGTGTGCTAAAGTTATTTGCAACTTCAGAAGGCTCATGCAAATGTTTTCACAGTTGTGTAGAACTTATTTGCAACTTCTAAAGGCACATGCAAATACATTCAGAGTTGTGCTGACGTTATTTGCAACCTCTGCAGGCAAATGCAAATGCTCTCACAGTTGCGTGGAACTTGTTTGCAACTTCTGAAGGCACTTGCAAATGTTTTCAGAGTTGTACTGAAGTTATTTGCAATTTTTGAAGGCTCATGCAAATGTTCTCACAGTTGTGTGGAACATATTTGCAACTTCTGCAGGCACATGCAAATGCATTCAGAGTTGTGCTGAACTTATTCGATTGTGTGGAAAATATTTGAAATGTCAATGAGGTGTCAGAATGTCAATATTTGGTGGCTCATTGCAATGTTTCAAAGTTGTATAGAACTCATTGGAGACTCACTGCAACTTCTGAAGGCACTTGCAAATATTCTCACAGTTGTGTAGAACTTATTTGCAACCTCTAAAGGCACATTCACATGCATTTTGAGTTGTGTTGAACTTATTTGCAACTTCTCCAGGCTCATGCAAATATTTTCACAGTTGTGTAGAACTTATTTGCAAACTCTGAAGGCACATTCACATGCATTTTGAGTTGTGTTGAACTTATTTGCAACCTCTGCAGGCACGTGCAAATGTTTTCACAGTTGTGTCGAACTTATTTGCAACTTCTGAAGGAACATGCAAATGCATTCAGAGTTGTGCTGAACTTATTCGCAACTTCTGAAGGATCATGCAAATGTTTTCACAGTTGTGTGAAACTTATTTGCAACTTCTGAAGGCACTTGCAAATGTCTTCAGAGTTGCCCTGAAGTTATTTGCAACTTTTGAAGGCTCATACAAATATTCTCACAGTTGTGTGGAACATATTTGCAACCTCTGCAGGCACGTGCAAATGTTTTCACAGTTGTGTGGAACTTATTTGCAACTTCTGAAGGAACATGCAAATGCATTCAGAGTTGTGCTGAACTTATTCGCAACTTCTGAAGGATCATGCAAATGTTTTCACAGTTGCGTGGAACTTATTTGCAACTTTTGAAGGAACATGCAAATGCATTCAGAGTTGTGCTGAACTTATTTGCAACTTCTCAAGGCAATTTCAAATGTCTTCAGAGCTATGTGAAACTTATTTGAAATGTAAGTTTCTGGTGGCTTATTGCAATATTTCAAAGTTGCATTGAACTCATTGGAGACTTACGGCAACTTCAGAAGGCTCATGCAAATGTTTTCACAGTTGTGTGAAACTTATTTGCAACTTCTGAAGGAACATGCAAATACATTCAGAGTTGTGCTGAAGTTATTTGCAACTTCTGAAGGCTCGTGCAAATGTTTTCACAGTTGTGTGGAACTTATTTGCAACTTCTGAAGGAACATGCAAATGCATTCAGAGTTGTGCTGAACTTATTCGCAACTTCTGAAGGATCATGCAAAGGTTCTCACAGTTGCGTGGAACTTCTTTGCAAATTCTGAAGGCACATGCGAATACATTCAGAATTGTGCTGAAGTTATTTGCAACTTCTGAAGGCTCATGCAATTTTCACAGTTGTATGGAACTTATTTTTGCAACTTATTTGCAATTTAAGGCACATGCAAATGTTCTCACAGTTGTGTGGAACTTATTTGCAACTTCTGAAGGAACATGCAAATGCATTCAGAGTTGTGCTGAACTTATTTGAACTTCTGAAGGAAATAAATGAAATTCAAAGATGTGGAAAATTAGAATGTCAATGAGTTCTGGTGGCTCATTGCAATTTTCAAAGTTGCATAGAACTCATTGGAGACTCACTGCAACTTCTGAAGGCACTTGCAAATGTTCTCACAGTTGTGTTGCAACTTTTGAAGGCACATGCACATATTCTGACAGTTGTGTTGAACTTATTTGCAACTTCTGAAGGCTCATGCAAATGATTTTTCACAGTTGTGTGGAACTTATTTGAAATGTCATGAGTTGTGTGAATTGCAATTTTGCAACTTCTGAAGGCACATGCACATGCATTTTAAGTTGTGTTGAACTTATTTGCAACTTCTGAAGGCACTTGCAAATGTTTTCACAGTTGTGTAAACTTATTTGCAAATGTCAATGCATATGTGGGCATGCGGCGGAAATTCAAGACTAGCAACTCTTGCAAATGCATTCAGAGTTGTGTGACTTTGCAACTTCTGAAGGCTCATGCAAATGTTTTCACAGTTGTGTGAAACTTATTTGCAACTTCTGAAGGCACATGCAAATGTCTTCAGAGTTGTCCTGAACTTATTTGCAACTTTTGAAGGCTATACAAATATTTTCACAGTTGTGTGGAACATATTTGCAACCTCTGAAGGGACATGCAAATGTTTTCAAGTTGTGTGAAACTTATTTGCAACTTCTGAAGGAACATGCAAATGCATTCAGAGTTGTGCTGAACTTATTTGCAAAAATTTTGCATTTGAGGTCAAAACTCGAAGTTATTTGCAACTTTTGAAGGCTCATACAAATATTCTCACAGTTGTGTGGAACATATTTGCAACCTCTGCAGGCACGTGCAAATGTTTTCACAGTTGTGTGGAACTTATTTGCAACTTCTGAAGGAACATGCAAATGCATTCAGAGTTGTGCTGAACTTATTCGCAACTTCTGAAGGATCATGCAAATGTTTTCACAGTTGCGTGGAACTTATTTGCAACTTTTGAAGGAACATGCAAATGCATTCAGAGTTGTGCTGAACTTATTCGCAACTTCTGAAGGCAATTTCAAATGTCTTCAGAGTTATGTGAAACTTATTTGAAATGTGAGTTTCTGGTGGCTTATTGCAATATTTCAAAGTTGCATAGAACTTATTGGAGACTTATGGCAACTTCAGAAGGCTCATGCAAATGTTTTCAAAGTTGTGTGGAACTTATTTGCAACTTTTGAAGGAACATGCAAATACATTCAGAGTTGTGCTGAAGTTATTTGCAACTTCTGAAGGCTCGTGCAAATGTTTTCACAGTTGTGTGGAACTTATTTGCAACTTCTGAAGGAACATGCAAATGCATTCAGAGTTGTGCTGAACTTATTCGCAACTTCTGAAGGATCATGCGAATGCTCTCACAGTTGCGTGGAACTTGTTTGCAACTTCTGAAGGCACTTGCAAATGTCTTCAGAGTTGCACTGAAGTTATTTGCAACTTTTGAAGGCTCATGCAAATATTCTCACAGTTGTGTGGAACATATTTGCAACCTCTGCAAGCACGTGCAAATGTTTTCACAGTTGTGTAGAACTTATTTGCACCTTCTCAAGGAACATGCAAATGCATTCAGAGTTGTGCTGAACTTATTTGCAACTTCTGAAGGCACATGCAAATGTTCCGCGTGGAAAACTTGAAGGAACATGCAAATGCATAGAGTGTGTGGAAGGATTTTGCAATCTGAAGGCCTGCAAATGTTTCCAGTTGACTATTTGCACTTAGGAATGCAAATGCATTCAAAGCTGCTTGGAAATTTTTGAAATGTCAATGAGCTTCTGGTGGCTCATTGCAATATTTCAAAGTTGCATAGAACTCATTGGAGACTCACTGCAACTTCTGAAGGCACTTGCAAATGTTTTCAGAGTTGTACTGAAGTTATTTGCAATTTTTGAAGGCTCATGCAAATGTTCTCACAGTTGTGTGGAACATATTTGCAACTTGTGCAGGCACATGCAAATGTTTACACAGTTGTGTTTGTGTGGAACTTATTTGCAACTTCTGAAGGAACATTCAAATGCATTCAGAGTTGTGCTGAACTTATTCGATTGTGTGGAAAATATTTGAAATGTCAATGTTTTCACAGTTGTGTGGAACTTATTTATTTGATGGCTCATTCAATGTTTCAAAGTTGTATAGAACTCATTGGAGACCCACTGCAACTTCTGAAGGCACTTGCAAATATTCTCACAGTAGTGTAGAACTTATTTGCAACCTCTGAAGGCACATTCACATGCATTTTGAGTTCTGTTGAACTTATTTGCAACTTCTCAAGGCTCATGCAAATATTCTCACAGTTGTGTGGAACTTATTTGCAACCTCTGAAGGCACATGCAAATGCATTTTGAGTTGTGTTGAACTTATTTGCAACTTCTCAAGGCTCATGCAAATGTTTCAAAGTTGTGTAGAACTTATTTGAATGTCAATGAGCTTCTGTGCAATTGTGCATAAGTGCAAACTCTGAAGGCACTATGTTTTCACAGTTGTGTGGAACTTATTTGCAACTTCTGAAGGATCATGCAAATACATTCAGAGTTGTGCTGAAGTTATTTGCACCTTCTGAAGGCTCATGCAATTTTCACAGTTGTGTGGAACTTATTTGCAACCTCTGAAGGCACATTCACATGCATTTTGAGTTGTGTTGAACTTATTTGCAACTTCTCAAGGCTCATGCAAATATTCTCACAGTTGCGTGGAACTTATTTGTAACTTCTGAAGGCAAATGCAAATGCAATTCAAAGTTGTGTGGAAAATATTTGGAATGTCAATGAGCTTCTGGTGGCTCATTGCAATATTTCAAAGTTGTATAGAACTCATTGTAGACTCACTGCAACTTCTGAAGGCACTTGCAAATGTTTTCACAGTTGTGTGGAACTTATTTGCAACTTTTGAAGGAACATGCAAATGCATTCAGAGTTGTGCTGAACTTATTCGCAACTTCTGAAGGCTCATGCAAATATTCTCACAGTTGTGTGGAACTTATTTGCAACCTCTGAAGGCACATGCAAATGCATTCTGAGTTGTGTTGAACTTATTTGCAACTTCTCAAGGCAATTTCAAATGTCTTCAGAGTTATGTGAAACTTATTTGGAATGTCAATGAGCTTCTGGTGGCTTATTGCAATATTTCAAAGTTGCATAGAACTCATTGGAGACTTACGGCAACTTCTGAAGGATCATGCAAATGTTCTCACAGTTGCGTAGAACTTATTTGCAACTTTTGAAGGAACATGCACATGCATTCAGAGTTGTGCTGAACTTATTCGCAACTTCTGAAGGATCATGCAAATGTTTTCACAGTTGCGTGGAACTTATTTGCCTAAATGCTTCAGAGTGGTGCTGAACTTATGTCAACTTCTGAAGGTGGCTCATTGCGAACTTCTTTGCAAATTCTGAAGGCACATGCGAATACATTCAGAATTGTGCTGAAGTTATTTGCAACTTCTGAAGGCTCATGCAATTTTCACAGTTGTATGGAACTTATTTGCAACCTCTGAAGGCACATTCACATGCATTTTGAGTTGTGTTGAACTTATTTGCAACTTCTCCAGGCTCATGCAAATATTTTCACAGTTGTGTAGAACTTATTTGCAAACTCTGAAGGCACATTCACATGCATTTTGAGTTGTGTTGAACTTATTTGCAATTTCTGAAGGCTCGTGCAAATATTTTCACAGTTGTGTGGAACTTATTTGCAACTTCTGAAGGAACATGCAAATGCATTCAGAGTTGTGCTGAACTTATTCGCAACTTCTGAAGGATCATGCAAATGTTTTCACAGTTGTGTGAAACTTATTTGCAACTTCTGAAGGCACTTGCAAATGTCTTCAGAGTTGCCCTGAAGTTATTTGCAACCTCTGAAGGCTCATGCAAATGTTCTCACAGTTGAGTGGAACTTATTTACAACCTCTGAAGGCACATGCTAATGTTTTCACAGTTGTGTGTAACTTATTTGCAACTTCTGAAGGAACATGCAAATGCATTCATAGTTGCGTGGAACTTATTTGCAACTTCTGAAGGCTCATGCAAATGTTCTCACAGTCGCGTGAAACATATTTGCAACTTCTGAAGGCACATTCACATGCATTTTGAGTTGTGTTGAACTTATTTGCAATTTCTGAAGGCTCGTGCAAATATTTTCACAGTTGTGTGGAACTTATTTGCAACTTCTGAAGGAACATGCAAATGCATTCAGAGTTGTGCTGAAGTTATTTGCAACTTCTGAAGGATCATGCAAATGTTCTCACAGTTGCGTGGAACTTATTTGCAATTCTGAAGGCTTCTTTCTGAAGTATTTGCAACTTCTGAAGGATCATGCAAATGTTCTCACAGTTGCGTGGAACTTATTTGCAACTTCTGAAGGCACATGCAAATACATCCAAGGTTGTGCTGAAGTTATTTGCAACTTCTGAAGGCTCATGCAGTCTTCACAGTTGTGTGGAACTTATTTGCAACTTCTGAAGGCACATGCAAATACATTCAAAGTTTTGCTGAACTTATTCGCAACTTTTGAAAGATCATGCAAATGTTCTCACAGTTGCGTGGAACTTATTTGCAATTCTGAAGGCACATGCAAATGCAATTCAAAGTTGTGTGGAAAATATTTGAATGTCAATGAGCTTCTGGTGGCTCATTGCAATATTTCAAAGTTGTATAGAACTCATTGTAGACTCACTGCAACTTCTGAAGGCACATGCAAATGTTCTCACAGTTGCGTGAAACTTATTTGCAACTTCTGAAGGCTCATGCAAATATTTTCACAGTTGTGTTGAGCTTATTTGCAACTTCTCAAGGCTCATGCAAATATTCTCACAGTTGCGTGGAACTTATTTGTAACTTCTGAAGGCAATTTCAAATGTCTTCAGAGTTATGTGAAACTCATTGTAGACTCACTGCAACTTCTGAAGGCACTTGCAAATATTCTCACAGTTGTGTAGAACTTATTTGCAACCTCTGAAGGAACATTCACATGCATTTTGAGTTGTGAAAAAGACTACTAAAGCTCCATTCCTTTGTTGACCTCTCGCTATTGTCATTATAATTCATTGAACTTATTTGCAACTTCTCAAGGCAATTTCAAATGTCTTCAGAGTTATGTGAAACTTATTTGAAATGTCAATGACTTTCTGGTGGCTTATTGCATTATTTCAAAGTTGCATAGAACTCATTGGAGACCTACGGCAACTTCAGAAGGCACATGCAAATGTTTTCACAGTTGTGTGGAA
>JASANF010003119.1:0-14186 GCA_030248245.1 Trissonchulus sp. WLG1_4 | reverse complement strand
AGCCGATAGTGTGCACAAATTGCTGTCCTCTCTGGCTGAGTCTGCCATCAGCCATCAACCGTCTCTGGTGATTTTGGATGGTCTGGACCAGCTCTGTCCGGCTCATAATGCCATGGATGAACTCATGCCAGTGGCCCTGTTGCATAGAAACCAGACCAATCAGGGTGAGGCTTAGGGGACCTTATTTATGGATGGGGGGGGGGGGGGGGGTGAAGGGAGGAAAAATATTTTTTTTTGAACATTGTTACTCAACACAAGCGAATATCGAGCCCCATAGATGAATTCCAAAAGGATATAGAATTGCAGATTTTCCCATTGAGTTACTTTAGTTGTTTGTATAGTCTAAAACTTGATACTTTTAAGTTTTGAGGGTCTATTTGTGAGAAATAATATTAGAATATTGTCGAAAATTCTGCGTAGGGGATTAATCAGAAAGTTTAATTTATTGGCATAATCCTAGTCTGATAGAGGGTTCATTGTGGTTCAGGTCAGATGGTTAATTCAGATATTATTCAGACATTCAGCCCTTCTGAATCAGTTGCGTCTGAATTTTTGCAGTCGTCGCTGACTTCTTTGAAAAGATGGCCCACCGCCTAATCCTGGTGGTAGCCCTCTGTCTGCACGAACGCTCGCTGGATTCAATGCTGCTTGGGCTCAGAGGCAATAAATATTTTCGCCGCATTCTGACAGCTGAATCACCTGACCTGGTGATTTTTTAATGTTTTTTTGTTTATTTAAATTAAATAGTAGTACATAATAGTTGATTTTTTGTGGTTTTAGGTTCACTTTTATGTTCATAATTAAGTTGCATTCTGTTTTTTATGCCGTTTGTAGTGAAACAAAAAAAGTTGGCATGATTTTGGTAAAGATTGTTGAAATATAATTATGTTTCTTTCTATAATAATGATGCTGGTTTGCGGGTTAAGAAAATTGATATTAACAAAAAAGTTTTACTACATTTTATTCATTCTTATATTTTGATTAAAATGTTATAAATTCGTGTTATTAATTAATTTGAGATTTGAGTATAATTTTAGTGCAATCGAAGAACCATTCTGACTGCTCTGTCCGAAACAGATGCGACCATTGATAATTTGGCAAAAATGACCGATGGTTTTTCTATTGGAAATTTAGAACGGCTAATCAGACGGTGTCAGCTTCGCACTCAACAGAAACAGACTACTGGTGAAGGTAAACAACACTATTTGGCTGTTCTAGTCCAGTGCATACTTAAGACAACCCCATCAGCACCTAATGCCTAAGACCTAGGCTGCGGGTGTTAGCGTACTTGGGCAGCTAGCAGATTCTAGGGGTGGTGTGGAGCAACTTTTTTGCTCCTGTTTTAGCTCGTGAGCCGCGGATTTTGCCGTGGATCACCTTCAAAATATGGGGTGTGGGGTGAAGCATATGTCTGGATGGGGTGAAACCCCCCGACACGCCCCGCGCCCATGTACCGGTGTTAGCATGTAAAGAAGTATCGTCAAAGTTTGAGATTTTGAGATATTTTTGGATATCAATATATTTTTTGCGTTGTAAATTCATTTCAGATTCAGACAAACTTCATTGGCTGAGTGAAGAAATTACGGAAGTCCGAAAAATGTGCCTTGACAGTTTGGGCGTGTCCACTGCTGCGCCTCGCAAAGCTGCGCTGGCCGGAATGAACAGAATCAGGGAGCAATTGCGTAAACTGATTGTGCAACCGCTTAAGGTTAATAAAAAAAGAGTATATGACTAAAGTCTGACAAAAATAGATGCGCCACTTACTTGTTTTAGTGCAATGACTTCTGCGACTACATTTGATAGATAGTCAAAATCTATTCTTTTCGTAACGAAATCACATGTTTCGTTTTCTCAAGTGGCGCAACTATTTTTTGTCAGACTTTAGTTAGTACTCACAAAGGGTGTTTAATTTTAAACTTAAGAATTAAGGACTGTCAAATTAAGGAGAACATTGTTATGGTTTTTATTCTGTGTTTTTATAGTTTCATATTTAATTATTGTTATGGAAATTATGTTGTGTATTTTATACGGTACTGTGTTCCACTGGAATTCACAAACTAAAACTAAAATACTAATACTATTTTTAATACGAAAGTTTTTGTTATGGGTTAGTGAAACACGTAAGTTTGGGCTTGAATTGCTAACATTCGAGGTATTTTTCTCCTATTTTTTAAAACATTGTCAATAAGTGATGACTGATACCAGGGTTGGCAGTCTCGGTCTCGTAAAAAAACCGAGACTAGGCTAGTCTCTGTCTCGGTCTCGGTAGCAAACCCGAGACCTGCCATAGGGTGGTCTCGGTATTTCAGATGACACTTGAAATTTTGAAAATTTTGCAAGATCACTAACATTTTTTTAATTTAAGTTTCCAAATTGTTTCCAACCTTTATTCTTTATTTTTCTTATTTGTGGCAAAAAATGTGCATCAAAACATTACATGTACTTCACAAGCTGGCCAATCTGATATCTGGCTTTATTTTTTGAAATTTTATGTCCTTATTGTGTGATATCTGGCTTACAAATGGTGATTGGTTCAAAGTATTGGTAGATATTGGTAGCCTAGTGTTTGGCAGTAATTATTTGCACCATATAGCATTTCACTAATTTCTCAGTGAACGTACAATTTCAAAGCAAAAAGCTCTCTTTTTGCAACCTATGAGCAAAACTGCTTTGGCGACACTACCACCTTAATTATTGAACTTTGCTGAGCCCCGACCGTTTATATACTTTATATATGTCAAAACATTAAGAATCTGAAAAAACCTAGGCACAATTAAATATGTTTTGGCTATAGGGTGCGGCAACAAGCCTTCCGGCTTTCGCCCACATATATAACAGAGTCAGCGGGAGAAACTCTTCTGGTCCTTGATGGTGCTACTATCCGAACTTCTGATAGTAGCACCAAACCAACACGGACGATTATACACTGGCACCGGAGTTAGGCTGCAAATGTGCCAACCTATGTATATACAGTATGCACTAAAAAATGCCTGTGGTAAGACGCCTAAAACGCCGTGCTAAGAAGTGTGCAACGCTTTAAAAAATGTCCAGAAGTTGTCAGACTAGCGGGAAAATAATCCTTCGGTTGTCAATTACTCTCGTGCATCCGGTCGTTACAATGTTAAGTATCTCGCACCCGAATTTTCAGTTTTTTCATACTTAATCACTAATTTTCCAAGTTTCAAAATATCTTAAGTGTCTACAACTGAAAATTCAAAATAGGTCCCCCAAGGGCTAGTCTCGGTCTCGTAGGTCTCGTTTCGGTGGTCTCGGTCTCGGTCTCGGTTGCAAACCCGAGACTTGCCAACTCTGACTGATACCCAATGGGGAGCATTTTTATAATCATTTTATGTGTTTTTCAGCTTTATTTAAACGGTGATATGCAAGAATGCTGTTGCATTAATTCTTGCAACCAGACCAATGGGCAATACAGCCAAAAGACGGTTATAGGTGGAGGTCTGTGGTTTTGTATGCAAATATAAACCCATATACTGTGCATTACAGGGTGCTGTTTTCATTTCAGTATCCAGCCCTTTTTGCCAAGTGCCCCGTCCGACTACCCCACGGCGCCTTGCTCTACGGCCCGCCTGGCTGTGGTAAAACCGAACTCGCATACGCTGTTGCTCACGAGGCGGGCTGTAGTTTTGTGTGTGTGAAGGTACAATTATTATTATTGTAACTTGTGATTGGTAGTTTAGTTTATATTAAAATGTGTATAAACCGAGTAAGGAAATATTGGAAAATATAAAAGATTAATCAGATTTATTGAGAAATATTATAATAGATCAATCAGTATCAATTAAGGACGCGAAAACTGCATTAGTTTTTCATGGAAAACGATCAATTGTCTTTGGTGTAAGCCTTGCCTTTGTAATACTATGTGTTGCCAATATTTGCCAAAAATTTTAGTTTTGCATTATATTTTTACGAGATAAAGAAACTTCCTAAAATTTTGGAAAGCCCCCTTGTATAGAAATTTGGAGACAAGCCACACCCACGTACTATGCGGTCACAGATCTTGCGAACATAACGTGTGGATTATTTTGTCATTAAAATATTATTTCAGGGTCCAGAGTTGCTTTCCAAATTTATTGGTGCTAGTGAGGAGGCTGTTCGCGAAACGTTTGCCAAGTATTATTTACTTATTTTTTAATTTCTAATAGGGCAAAAAAGTTAAAAAGAAGGGTCAAACTATAACTTTAACTTGAATTAAAACACCCTTACTGTAACTTTAAATTAAGGTTATTTTAAAAAAAAGTTATATAAAAGTCATTGATTTTCGGCTTACTTTAACTTACATTACCGCTGACCGTTACTTTAACTTTAACTTTGACTTAAATTAAAATGGTTTAACTTTTTTGCCCTAATTTCTAGTACTTTGTGGTCCCTTCATAAATAGATTAGTTACTTTCATTAACTGGATTGCAATTAGCGTTATATGCCTGAAAATTTTGTCTTATGATTGATTGATATACACTGGCTTGCACCAAAACAAAATAGCTCGAGAATAGAATAACTCAGGAATCGCTGATGTCATTTAACCGTAAAGATTTATTCATTAGATTTCTTTTCACTGTTTCATGGACAATGGGTGCCTATTAACTAATTACCATACATTGAATATAATTCTTAAATATTGCAAGATGGTGAACAACACTCGAGAATAGCTAAAGAATAGGAATAGCTCGAGAATAAGGTTGGTGCAAACGGCCGATAGAATGGTTTTTAGGTTTTGATAGCATTATTGTTTTTTTAGAGCGAAAGCTTCCAAACCTTGCCTCTTATTTTTTGATGAATTTGATTCACTTGGACGAAGGTGTTTTTTCCGTTCCTTTTGTAGTGCTGCGGTATTTAAATTTTAACGTTTGCGGATGTTGCGTTACGTTATTATGGTTGTTTTTTCAAGGGAAAGTGCTGTTGTACAACTTGGGTTAAAACTTCAGGCTCGATTCATACGTCAACCGTATGTCCGTTTAGCCGACAAAATGACGAAATAATGACGTCACATGCGCTGGCTGATCCACTGCACTAGGCTGCTCGTGACGTCATTCTGCAGGCTGAACGGACATACGGATGTAAGTATGAATCGAGCCTAAGTCGGTTCGTACACTGTAATATTGTTGTCCTTGATAACAAAAGGACAGAATTTATTTGGCTATTGTGAAGAGTGATAGAATTAGTTTTGTTGTTGTTTTTTTGTATATTATACAGTCTGGACTTTACGCCTATTTTGTTCGCAAAATGTTGCTATACGGTAGGTGTCATGGAATCGTTTAGGGACAGAACGACAGATACAGGGATAAGGACAACTGGCAATGAGCTGGGCTTGGAGCTCCTGTTTTGTGATTGTCAATCATACCTTGCTTGATCGCTTAATTAATTTGGTACCCAGAACAACGGGAAGGGGGGGGGGTTAGAAAAGCTCTGTTTTACCTCTACTTGGATTTTGTGATGTTTGGTGTTGAATATTTAAGGCGAGGTCAAGACAGTACGGGAGTGACCGATCGAGTAGTCAATCAACTGTTGACGGAGCTGGACGGGGTTGAGTCAGATTTACAAGGTGAAGCATTAGGGCAACAGGTTTTGGCTCTGTGTGGTGAAGAACGCTGCAATCCGATTTTGGCTAAGATCCGAAGTAACACTAAAGCCAGATTCATACTCGTTCTTAAGGACACAGGAACAGGGACAAGGACAAATTTTGGTCAGCTGCTGTGACAAATTATGACACAAAACGTTAAACGTTTCGGCCAATTTTTTGCATAATGATCTGCAAGTAAATGACCCCGACTTTATTCAGCCGAAACCTTGGTTTATTTGGCCTAGCCGTTTTCTTGGAATCGCTTAAGGACAACGTTTAAGGAAAAGTACATAATATTATGAACCAGGCGTAAGTTTAAGTTAATCATATCCGGATTTTTGTTTCTTCTAGAGAAGGAACTTTGTTTTGAAACTAGTTGCTCGCAGTGTTGTCAAGTTGCCCTGACTCACTGACTGATGGTTTGTTTCAGGCGTCTTTATTCTGGCGGCCACCAGCCGACCCGAAGCGATTGACCCAGCCCTGTTGCGTCCCGGCCGTCTGGACGAATGCGTCTATTGTCCACTGCCGGACGAGGTAAAGCAGAAGGGCTGACTCAGGGCCTACCCCTTTGCCGGATTAAAAGGGTTAATTTTAATCAGACTAAACGGTTTAAAATTTATGCCAAGAATTTATGCCAGGATTAAACTGACTTGAATTTTTGCGCGCTGGTTTTTAATCAGACTAAACGGATTTAACTACGCATGCTAATGTTAAGCGTGCATGTTAAATCCGTTTAGTCCAGTAATAGTTTAGAAATGGGTTCGCATTCAAATTAAGCCGCAGACGTATTTTAAGTCGTTTAGTCCGTTTAGTCCGATTTGTCATTCCAAAGTTTCTTACTAAAATAAGTCCCGTCCGGTCGAGGAACAGGCCCTTAGACTATAAAGGGTCGTACGTTCGATACAGCCGTATCTATGCGCAGCTGGTAAGAAGTTCCAGTGTTTGCTTTGTGCATTATTAGTTCCTGAGTTTTTTGTAGTCGGCTCAAAAATATCTTTTTTGCTCAGATTTCGTTACAGTATTTTTTAATTTAACCGCCAATACTGGTTAGAGTCAAAGGACTCTTTTAACCTGGCATAGGGTAACATCTAGCTGCGTGCTAGGGGTCGGGTACCCTAGAACATCACAGACTAGATGGTCGTTACTACACTATAATACCTTTGATGTCACTTTGTTTAATTTTCCTGAATGTTACTAATTGCTTATTGAAGGTAGTGTTAGTGTAGTAATCATGTAGCATTTTAAAGACATCAGTAAGTTTCGGTCATTTTTTTAGTCTGACCGTTTGGAAATTTTGACCTCTCTGTGCGGCAATATCAGTCTTGCAAAAGATGTCGACCTGTCCAGGCTGGCTGAGCAAAGCCAGTTTTACAGCGCTGCCGATCTAAACGCCCTCATCTATAATGCTCAAGCTCAGGCTGTGAAAGAACACCATTCTTTTATTGGTAATTTTTTAAACTAATTTTAATTTATGTGGTAATAATTTTATAAACGGAACTAGTGATTTGCCACTGGCTTCGGTTTTTATCAAAAAAGTGACAAAAATTAGTGAAAAAGAAATACAAATAGAATAAACTGTTGCATTTTTTGCTGATTATTACTGTTCATGAATGAATAATTTCAGCTGCATCTGCAACTATTCTGTGTTGTTGATACATTTTTATTGCAAAATGTTTTTTAATTTTTTTCAGATACTACAAACAAGGACCGATTGATTTTACGCCAGTGTGATTTTGCAGCAGCCTTGAACGACACTAAGCCCAGCTTGAATGCCGCAGAACGACAAAGGTTGAATACGGAGTGAGGATCCGTTCAGTTTCATACTGTTAAGCCCATTTCACACGAGGGCACATCGCATGCGACATTTCATGCGATGTGCCCTGAGAAATTTACGTGTAATTTTTCAGGGCACATGGCAGGGCGCATTTTTGATTTTCGTGCGAGTTTTTCATGGCACATCGCATGGAACAGCCAATGAAATTGCTCGTTTAAAACCCCGCCTACTTAACGAAAATTTATCAAATACCTAACCGCTTGTTAATTATTAAATAAATAAGATAATAATTGGTAGGTTTTAAGCTTTTCTTATTGATTTAAGTATAATTTATAATATAAATAACATATAATTAGGTAATGATATAACTTTGATTTATATGTATTAATTTTAATTATTATATAAAACATAGTAAATAATCGATAAAGTGATATTTGTTTTAAATGTATCAACACTTTGGTGAAAATTTGCCATTCTATTTTATAGACTTACATAATTGAGCGTTTAAACGTGTTAAGAAATTCCTGCGTTGCTTGACTAGGTATAAATCTCTATCTTTTTTGGCGCATGTTCTAAATTACTCCAATATAAAAATGTTCTAAAGACTGTGTTCTAATAATATCACTGGCAACAGTTGTTAATGTTGATTATGGTTATGCTAATATCGCTAATAAACGACACTGGTATATACATAATTGCGGTTTTACATTTTTTCTAGTGCTTTTTCTGGCCTGGTCACTAAAACGGGCGCTTTTTTGGGACCTCGGCCCGGCCTGGCCCGCCAATCTTTCACAGGCCGGCCCGGCGGTGGGCCGGGCCGCGGGCTGGGCCGAGCCGGTGGTGGGTACCCGTGATGGCCCGTACTGCCATATTTTACTTTTATTCAGTTATTTGACATTTAAACAATAGAAACAAAGTAGTTAAATTTAAAAGCATACAAAAAACTGGCAATAGTACCCGAGAAAACGACTTTCCGCTCCACCGACCTTAAAATGACAAAGTTACATATACTACTAGGCCATTATTGCAGAATTCGATTGAGAAAGCGTCAAGTGTCAACATTCACTTTTTTGTTAATAATAAACGTTTTTTTGCACTAATGAGTCTTTTGAATCTGCTACTAAATTTTCTAACATCACCAGACCATTTTTGAAAAGTAGGTTTTCCCCCACGTGGGTTTTTTTACCCCACCTATTTTCGATCATGCCCGCCTTCGTACAAAAAAAGGAGGGACACTGCGGTCGTGAATATGAAAAGGGTAGTTCTCTGTAATAAAAGCGTTTTTACATTTAAGCTCTCATCTCTTAGTGCTGAGAAATATGACTACAAAGTTCATCACCCTTGGAGCCATGTCGGGTCAAAATGGAGGGGGGTTCCTTTTTTGGACTCTCGATAAATACCAGCGAGACCCCTTTGGAAACCGTTTGCCTACAGGAATTGTACTATAAAGCTGGCAAAATTTTATAGCTGTACCACAGACCCTAGTTCCGGAGCCGAGGTGGGTTTTTTCGACAAAGAATACAATGGGTTTTTTCCACGCGGCGTGCTATACACAACTAATAAAAAATTGGTTTAAAGTAAAAAATTAGGTCTGATTTTTAGCCAAAAATAACTTCAGTGTGCCACAGAATGTTTCATCGTGTGAAACTGTGAAATGAATGTCGCATGTGAAGTCGCATGCGATGGCCTATGCAACAATTTGTTCCCTCGTGCGAAATAGGCTTTACGGGAGCTAGCAATCGACAAGGGGGAGGTTCTCGCTGGCTAAGACTGAACAGGTTGTATGGCAACATTATGAAAAAACTACACGAAGAGCTATATTAGCACACTTTTTAGTGCGGGTAGGTTATTAATTTTGTAGATATGTACTAGTTTTTATTATTCTGTACTCTTGCAATCTTGTTTATTTGGCATTGGTAATTTATTTTTTGTTCTTTTAGATTCACGCGGTTTCAAGGTTATCGTTCACAGGATTTCGATTCTCTGAAGATAAGCGTTGGGTCCAAGACTACCTTAGCTTGAACCACTGACCTTTATTGCGTTGTAGTGTGAAGTATGTCTAAGGAGTGTGAATAGAGCGTGCATAAAATATGTCTATGCAAAGTTTAATTACACCAACGGTCAGCCTATTCCTATTTCGATAAAGGCAATGTCTGGCTTAGCCAACAGAAGTTGTATCGAATTTCTACGACGGTCCGACTCTCTGGCTGCGGCTGTTTTTTTGTGTTTCTTAATTTATTTGTATTTACCACAAATCCCATGTTTCTTCTACAGTAAAGTGATTTATACTTAAAATACTGTTTTTCTGTGGTTTTCTAGTAGTTATACAGTTTTAGGGTAGGTTATTATCGAGAGTGCGGTTTGATCTCGAGCCTAGAAATTCTCCTAGATAGCCTTTACCATTATTGTAAGACCGCTAGATCTGTGCAACACCCCCCCCCCCCCCCGTTTTTCAGCTCAAGTCTCGAAATTTGGGAATCGAGCTACGTAAAAACTGCCACTACAGTTGAGCACATATTACAGTGTTATTGAATTAATGCTGCGCAGCCTATTGCTTATGAACATACTGCTTTGTGCAATGCAAAGCCGGCAATAGGTATGAACCTATTGCACTTATTTACTTATGAATACGTTTGTGCAACAGGCCCCAGGCATCAAGTATCTAGCTTTCAACTTTGTCAACCCAACGTGGTGAAAGCTACTGTTGTTTGAAGCTGTTAAAACGTGACCAACAGGTTTGAATAGCATTTTTTACCATACATTACCAACTTTCGTCAAAAATCAGAAACAAAATTAGTTTAATTTTCACGTTTCTCAGCCGGCGCTTCATGTTTTGCCTTGCAACAGCAGCAATTCTGACTCTTGCACCACGCGGCGGAGTTGGGAGGGGGGGCGTCGGGAGGTAGTGCGAGTGACCTGGCTAGGATGGTACGGCAAGGCGGTGTGAGTTTCTGTGGGGGTGTAGCGGGATTTCATTGCGCCTGTAAACAGTAACGGTCAATTTCGTCCATTCAGCCGGCAAAATTACAAAAAAGTCACGCAATGAGGATGTAAAACTGGGCACTGGGCCGGCTTTCGTATTTTGACGGTCTAATTTGGCAAAGGTACGAAATAATCACGCCAACACCACATTTGTATCTTCTGCGCTGTTTATCAGTGGCGTAATTATTTTGTAATTCTGCCGGCGGAAGGGTCATAAATGGGTACTGTCTGGAACTGAGGGAGGGTACTCCCCCCTCAGTTTCAATAGGTGCTATGTCTTGAAGTCAGGGGTTTATTTCCCTCAAAACCGTACCAAAATGGGCTATTTTACACTCAGCATTATACGCAAGGCCCAAGACATAATAGGGAGAGTGTCATACTATTTCTATTATATATATACTCCTGGTACTATTGAAACAAATAACAGAAGCAGACGTTACCAATACCACGACGTCAAACGGCTACTTTGGCCTGAAGCCCTGTACATCGCCCCACAAGCAGTTTGAAAGTGTCATACTCCTCCCTATTATGTACTCTGACTAATCAGCCACCACACACACCTGCCCCGGGCTTGGTACCGTAGGTCATGTGACCATCGCCCGCGGACCGCCCCACGTCGTGGTGGTGTGTGCAGAGCTGTGTATGCTCGGTGGGCGGGTAGAGGGGATGATGGGGCCTGTGGTGACCGCACTTGACCCCTGACCCTCTGTCAGCCACTGTGGTCGGCACCTGGGTCACCTCCGTTGGCATGTAGCCGCCGCGATTCCCCCCGCGTTTTTGGTATCTGAAAGATAGCTAAAGATTTGTAAAAGAACTTCCAACCTGTTAATAGTTAACACTAACAGTTATGTCTTCAAAATTAGTTAAAATCATTTATGACCAAAAAACCTTAAAGAATTTAAATTACCCAAAAACAGCTAGCATCGTATTTCCTCAAATAAAGCCCCTGTCTTGAATAAAACCCCTAAGTATGTAATTGACTCAGATAGGACATCCTTTCAAATTT
The DNA here is from genome assembly GCA_030248245.1 of Trissonchulus sp. WLG1_4. Lineage (NCBI taxonomy): Eukaryota > Metazoa > Nematoda > Enoplea > Enoplida > Ironidae > Trissonchulus > Trissonchulus sp. WLG1_4. The sequence goes on along the minus strand of JASANF010003119.1, from coordinate 2,846 downwards.
TTAAAAAAGCAAATTTATGTACAAAAATTCAACAAGTTATTTCTTACGGTTCGCTGGTGTAGCTTTTATAATTTGTTCGGCCGTATTTGTGGCGGGCAGGTTCTTGTGTTTCGTATCGACTCCAACAAGAGGGTCGATAATAGAATCCAGATTTTTCATCCAAAATGCAATCCAAGATCTTATAGGTTAAGTACCCAGCCAAAACGATATCGCACATAGTTCCAAGTTTGTTCAGTGATGCTTAGTAGCAGAAACAAGTTGTTCTCAGTTAGAATAGTAATTATAGTTACGATCAGTCGATTAATTATAACTAATTAGTAGTAAAATGGCGCTATGAGTAGCCGAGTTTTTTGCAAACTATTTGTTTTCATTTTTTTTGGCAGTTAGGCTAGCGTTTGTGCAAATTCGAGAAAAATTTTTTTGCATAGTGGTTTAGTAATACTTTTTTGTTCATAGAGCGTGGGTACAAATTTTTAAAAAATATAAACAAGCAGGCCCTAAAAGGGGGCAAGGTTCCTTTACCGAGTGCAAATTCTACTTATTTTACCCAAAATATTTCAGCTTCACCTTTGTTTTTTTGTATTTTCATGTATAGAAAGCACTAATACCTGCGGAAATTTACTTGATTTAGTTCGGTGCTTGTTAATAAGTGTTGAAATCCACAAATTGGTCGAAAACAAATGGCATAGTTGCCAAAAATTTCTTAGTGCATATTTTGACAACGGAAATGTCCTGTCAGAACAGTTTTTGCAAACAGAAGTTGCGTAATTTTTTTTGCAACAAAACATCACCTTGGTGGGGGCGAACCTGTGACGTATTCTGCAACAAATTTCGGCCCAAGTGTAGTGTCCTACACTGTTAACTTTGTTGCAAATTTGCCAACTTGGCCAACTTAAATGGCCAACTTGGCCAACTTAAGTTGGCCAACTCAACTTGGCCAACTTGGCCAACTTAAGTTGGCCAACTCAACTTGGCCAACTTGGCCAACTTAAGTTGGCCAAATCAACTTGGCCAACTTGGCCAACTTAAGTTGGCCAGCTCAACTTGGCCAACTTGGCCAACTTAAGTTGGCCAAATCAACTTGGCCAACTTGGCCAACTTAAGTTTTTTCAAGTTACTTAGTCAGTTAATGAAAATGAAAATTTAAAATGTAAACTTCGAGATTTGAACTTGACTTTATTTCAAATAGTGAAAGTATCGGATGTTCAAGTGGGCCAATTTAGCCAACTTGAACATCCGATACTTTCACTATTTGAAATAAAGTCAAGTTCAAATCTCGAAGTTTACATTTGAAATTTTCATTTTCATTAACTGACTAACTAACTTAAGTTGGCCAAGTTGGCCAAGTTGAGTTGGCCAACTTAAGTTGCCCAAGTTGGCCAAGTTGATTTGGCCAACTTAAGTTGGCCAAGTTGGCCAAGTTGAGTTGGCCAACTTAAGTTGGCCAAGTTGGCCAAGTTGAGTTGGCCAACTTAAGTTGGCCAAGTTGGCCAACTTAAGTTGGCCAAGTTGGCCAACTGAAGTTGGCCAAGTTTGCCATTTTTAAGTTGGCCAAGTTGGCCAACATAAGTTGGCCAAGTTAGCCATTGAAGTTGGCCAAGTTGGCCAAGTCAGCTGGCCAACTTGACCATTTTTAATAGCACAAGACCAGGACGGTGTGCCCCCGGATGTGCCCTCAAAAGTTTTTTAAAATAAATTTTAATGTCTTTTCAGATTTATTTATTTCTCATTATCCCACATTTAGGCAGAACAGTTAACAATTCTTCGAAACAAAACTAACTAACTATGTATATACATCAACTGATTAAGTTGGCCAAATTTGGCCATGTAGGACACTACACTTGGGCCCAAATTTCGTTACTAGCGCTTTTGACCACTCGACCACTCCAGTTAGATGCGTAGCAATGTTTGGTTATTGCTATATGGAATGTACCGTTATTTTAATAGTGCCCTGAAATTTTAATATTAATATTAGGCTAATATAAATAGGAGCCCCCAAAAATTTTTAATATAAATATTAATATAAATAGAACTGTGATTTTATTTTAATTTTAATATTAATACAAATAGCCAGCCGATTTTTTTAATATTAATATTAATATAAGTAGCTTCTTCGATTTTATTTTTTAGTTTTTAATATAAATATAAATAGAAGCTTAAAATATTTTTAACATTAATACAAGACTAGTGCGTCTAGTTTAGACTAGTTAGACTAGATCTACTACGTGAGGTCACGCAGTATTTAACGTTAAAATTTATTTTGAAAAAAAATCAAATTTAAGTTTAAGTCGACTTGCAATGCGATTTGATCGCATATGAGGTGATTACAGGTAGTCAATAAAAGGGAAAAATTCTAGGAGCCATAACTATAAGGTAGTGGCATTGACGTGAAATTTTTTTTAAATGCCAGCGCATGTCAAGAGCTATCGATTGACAGGTCGCACGATGACGTAAAACGCAATCAACGTTCCGTATTAATTAAAAGTCAGCGCTGATTGAACATTGCGTCCGTCAACGTCAAGTTAGGTGTCATTCGAAAGCGGCTGAAGTTCTGAGTAGAATGCTGTCAATTTCATGTTTCTACGTCAACGTTGAAGCAAGCTATAACGATTTTAATTTTTCCGAACTTTTGCTCAATACGTATATGGTGTGAGTAGTCGCGGAGGAGTTTTTTCGAACAAAATGTTTTCTAAAAAGAACTTTCGGCCATAACTTTTTCAGGGACCACGTAAATGGTTCCCGTTTTCATAGATAGAGCGGAAGAAGGGCTTTTATTTGATACTAAAAAAGCTATACGTTAACGCTGACTTATATACTGAAAAACGCAAAACAAAATGTTAGAATAA